>CAAKHC010002685.1:92721-108023 GCA_901007825.1 Macroramphosus scolopax | reverse complement strand
TTTTTTTTTTTTTTCCCCCCCCCCCCCCCCCCACACACACACACACACTTCCATTCCTGTCTTTTTGCCTCCTCTATATTGTTCTTTCTTGTCACATTTCCTCACTTAGCACACAAACACACACACACACACCTTCATTTTGTCTCCCCAGGTGTGCAATGGTCCAGGTGTACGTCTTCACAGGAGCTCATCACCGTTCTAATGAGAATGATCACCACTCATCTGTCTTCATCCGCATCCAGCAGAGAGCACCTGCTACCGTCTGTGTGTGTGTGTCTGCATGTGTGTGTGTGTGTGTGTAACATACACTGCGTACAGTATTAATACATCGTAGCCTATACGACTTTGAAGACAAGGACACGAGAACGAACATAAAGTAAGAAAACATCAGATCCATTCTGAACCACAGAGATCGACGGCACGACTTCTGAACATTATTCACACACAAGTCTGTGGGGATTGAACAGTGGTGTGTCTCCTTTCAGAAAACCCACCCGGTGGGTAATTATGATGTCATCTTCTGAAAGCGTCCCGGTACGTAAGAGACGAGTAATTTAACACGATGAGTAATTCTGAGATGTTTTATGCCCGGCAAATTATACTTTCACTTAAATTGAAGCGATATTGATTTCACACTAGAGCTCCTTAACTTGCTGCAGACGTGAGTCTGACTTGTGGATGCATGAGCAAGAGTCATCGATCGAAAGCGTTTTAAAGATTTTCGAAGCATGACCACAGTTTTCGTCAGTCAACCAAAGTAATTCGGCGGCTTATGTTAATGCTAAATGTTTTAATTCAGACGTCCCCCTCTTGCAACTCTCTTGCTGTACTCCAGAGGTTCATCAGGTCCCAGTTAGTCACTCTCTTCTAGACGTTATTTCTGCAGTACAACATGCTTTGAGATCAAGAGCTACTAAACTTTGTCCTGAGAAGAATGGAGTGTGTTTGTGAAGTATAGAGGCCACGATCAGCCGGCACCAGCTGCAGTTTCTGGGGCACGGCGATGCAGAGTTCTACAGCCAGCTCCATCAATGTGTCCCTATCCTGGTGCTGGGGACCCCCACCCTGCATGTTTTGGATGTCTACGTGCCCCAACACAGCTGATTCCAATGAATATGTGGTGATCAGGCTTCCGTAGAGCTTGATGGTCACCCACCACCACCACCACCACCCCTGCTGCATGTTCCACCTGCAATGGAGCTTTCAGTGTCCAGCCTGTCAGTACATCAGCAATCTCCCCATTAACAGGATGGACGTCACACGCCTCACTCCCATGTAATGATCATATCTGCTCAGTGCAGCGGTCCTGTGGGTCCCCTCCCTGTTTGATATTATTGCCGGCCTCCTTTCGAAAAGATGTTTACTTAAAAACCGAGCCAGAAGAGAATGACAAACGAGATTTTTATTCACATCCCAAAGGCTGCATCCGTTGGCTTCTCCAAAGTCTAAGTAGATTTTATGTAAAACTCCCAATCCATGCTGTTAGTATTGACCAAATGTCAAAATGGCTGTTCATTTTTTTCTCAATCCAATTAGTTTTCTTGTGGCTTTCTGACAGCTCGTTTATATCTGTGAGTGAGTGCTTAGTGCTGAATGGGTAATTGTGCAGTTAGTGTGCGCCTATAATTGTGTGGAGAATCATGTTATCTGAGTTTGTACGGGAATACAAACCGAATTGATTTATATCTGAGATTAATAGGGCCGCGTTGTGACGGGCTATTGATTGCTTTTCTGTGATCAAACAAAATAAAAGCTGATGCATGCAGCACACGGTGGGATTCTCTATTGTGTACTTGGAACTGTAATTCTAAAGAGCTGACAGAAGTGTAACCTGCAATTCACCGTGCTCTGTTGTGTCATGGCCCCCTGTCTCTTTAATTCTCTCCCCCTCTCTCTCTTTCTGCCTCAACCAAACCGGTTGAGGCAGATGGCCGCCTACCAAGAGCCTGATTCAGTTGTTTCCTGTCGCTCGGGGGGGGGACTGCTTGGTCACTGTAAATAACAATGTTCGTGTGTCCGGGCCTCCTTTGGTGCCCTTCTGTGAGGCACCACGGATAAAACGAAAGTGAAGACAATGGCTGTTTGATTTTCCTTCAGAAGGTTGTTTCCCCCCTCGGTGTGTCGACATGCTGTCCTACTGTTCCCTAAGTTGGTCCTCCAGGTGTACAACGCCTGCTTGATGCCGAGGCATGAGCGGCGATGACACTGATGGAGGGGAAAAGGTCAGATATGACTCAGATTATGGAGCGGGAACACAACAAGCGCTTTGACATTTCTGGACAGAGTTCGTGCGTTGAATGTTGATCCCGAGGTGAGAGGAACTTTATCATCGTGCCCAGGTGGTAGCGCTAATTAGCACGTTAGCAAAAGTTTGGCAATGACTCCTTTTGGTTGTGTTTCCCCTCATGGTTCCACTTATAGTTTCATATTCTTTGTAAAAGAGAATAACAGAAAAGATACCTGCGAGTACAAACAGGGACGTGGGAGAGAAACCACAGAGATTCAATTGGAACCTACGAAGGTACCGCGAGCTGACCACAGAGAGACCTTTAAAAACAGATTCCTCTTCGCTCTCCTGAGACATAAATTCAGTTTTGCAACACAAACCCGTCGGAAGGGTCGACTCACTTTGGCCGCTGTGACGTCAGTGCCACCTGCTTTGAGGTGAGTCGAGCACGCTGACTGGAGATGATCAATCTGTGCAGCTCAGCACAGCTCGGCGCGTTCGAACTGTAAATGGATGTGCAATTAAGCTTCAGACAGTTTACCAGTCGTTGAAAGGAACGTTTCTGTTTCCTGCTGTTGAGGAAATCAACAGTCTGAGAATAACTGTGAACACACCAGATACAAGCTGGATACTGACAACAAGCCCCAGGTCACCAGTGATGTGAAAGTTAATAAGAAGAAGGAAGCCTGCAGGTCTGAGAACAGGGAATAACTTAGCGGTGTTCAGCTTTACAGTACCTGAAGCTGTGCAAGTGGAATCTGGAGGCCAACAAGCTCCAGCAGAACAATGTGAGGGATGCAGGTTGAGAAGAGGGTCCCATGAATCATTTTGAGCCCCTCACATCAGTAAACAGAACTTAAGTCTGTATATTACCTGTAACAGCCCTCCGCTGTCTCTTCTACAACACACACCCAGACCTGCCCCGTTACACCCCAACGCTCCCCCCCCATCCGATGGATTCCTCTGTGGAGCTTTGGCACCCCACCTTTGAGCTTCCTTTCTTCGCTCCCTCCTCTGCCTGGATAGGACCACTGGCCAGATTAAGGGACAGCTGGTGAGACTCCTTGAGGTGTCCGTCAGAGGGTTCTTAATACCTGTGCCAACCAGCTGTCTGCTTTTCTACGCATTTGAAATCTGAGCCTGAATCAGGAATAGACACTGGAAGCTGTCCAGTTGCCATTGTGATGAAGGTGCTGGAGAAGTTGGTCTTGTACCCGTGAAGTCATCCTCTGTAACCTCCTGTGGGAGAGGATCAGGCCATCGTCTACCTGGACGATGGAACAAGGACGTATAGACTCTAAACACATACATTTCTTCTGGTTTCATAATGCTTGACGACATTTCTGAGCGATGTTTATGTTAATCTACTAATTACTATTTAGCACTGAGTAGACTTTGGAGGAAAGTATAATTTACTTCATGAATACATTGTGCTTGCTGCCAGGGTAAGCTGACACTTAAGGCTAACGATTTTGTTCACCCTCCAGTGGTCAGGTCAGTGGGGCTGCAGTCCTCCGTCCGGTGGAGAGTCTTCAGAGTCGAGTGACACAAGCCATCCTCTCCGCCTCCCACAGTGCCAGTTTCTATGTCCAGGAGAAGCCATTAAAGAGGCAATTAACAACCCAATTAAAGAATGATGAAGCAGAGGGGAGAGTTAACACAGTGTTAAGAGACTAAAGGGCTTTAGCTCCGGCTCTTTAGATCTCTGTGACTTAGGAACAGTAAATCATCCACTCCACCAACTCATTTTGTTGGTTATTGATTAGGAAATCTTTCTACATAAAGTTCCTCCGAGCCGTCATAAAGATGAGAGCAGACACAGTGCCGTCGTCAGTGGAGGAAAGACAAGCCAACATGTGATGTTTAGATCTCATACAAGTTGGCGTGTGCATAAAGGTCTCAGCCAGTCGACAGAACGTCGAAGACACCCCAGGACCTTTTGATGAAAGTGCTGATTATACGTCTCTTGATCATTCTAACCTCATCCCTCTTCTGCCATCTTTTCCTCACCGGCAAATTGACGGCTGAATAATGATACCTTAACCGCTTCAAAGGACCCTTTCAGCTGATAAGGACGGTGTGGAGGCTGCATGCAGCCCGACGCACACACACACCGAGCTTATTACGTTAACCCCGTCCTCATTAGACCCCCGTACCCTTAGGGTCTTTGTGTATACGTATAGCCACATATAAGACCTGACAGGATCTGTGGGTGTGTGTGTTTGTCACATTTTAACTTCATCACCATCTTCCCCGAGGCGGGCTACTGATATCCTCCAACAACGATAAATAAAGCCGTACTGTGATGCAAATGAAGATGGATAGAGACCAAGTGAGAGCAGGAACAAGGCAGCGAGAAAAAGATGAAAGGAGGAATATAAGTACTCCTCTCCAGCACTGCGGGTTAGAATGTAATTGTTCCCCCCTTGACTATCACTGTAAGGTATCTAAGGTAGAGCAAACAGACTTGCCCCAAGGCCAAACTCCCACCGAGTCTTTGACTCTGATTATGTAACACAATCTCAGGTGACTGATAGAATTATTCTGGGACTGTTTGTGTTTAAGATAGGAAATTAGAGTTAAAGCAGGGGGGTGGGGAGGAGGAGGAGGAGGAAGATCGCTCCCTCCCTCGTGGAAGAGCCAAAGACAGACAGTCACACACACGCAGCGGAAAACAAGGTTGAATGTTTCTCGCTGGCAGCCGTCCTCATTTCCATCCACAGACAGGACCGGAGTGCCCTATTATACAACCATTATAGCTGCTGATGGAAATCTGTACTGTAACACAGACACAGACAAGACGGAGAGATCTGGGAACCGTGCCGAGGCCACGGTGCCAGGGCCTCCAGGGAGTGGGTGAGAGGAGAATCTCTGCCCTGATCATCGCACTCCTCGGCCGGGTTTGGGTGCGTAAGTAGCAGTCGTGTGTCAGCGTGCCATCTCTGGTTCCCCCGGAGCTAAGACATGTTCACCTAATTAAACCTCTCATACCGCAGACCCTCCAGGAGACATGGGCAGGAGGAATGCAGTGACACCGATGGGGAGCAAGGAGGAAATAGGTATGATGGGTACGGAGACAGAGGGCAGGAATGGAGGATCACAATGGTGAGAGGGAATTTTGGAGGGGTGAGGAAAGATTGATGATGACCAGAGATGCAGCGCTCTGCAGAGGAGAGGTCAGGAACCATTCCAGCTCACCTCATTCACACATGGTCTCTATTTATGTGTCGTGGTTAAGAATCAGATTTGAAAAAAAACAAAGAATCAGGAGTGAGGAGAGGGAGCGATGTTTTGGATTCCCGTTGTCTTTTCACCTAAAGAAAGAGAGCTTGTTTCGACTTGCTTGTTTTCTGTCTTCTCAAATCCCAAAGGCAGCACGGACTCCCAGCCTGTGCAAATAGAGAGGAAGAGGAGAGACAAAATACAAGAGAGAAGCAGCCGGGGTTATGGAGTGCAGTGCTCAATGATGGAACGAGGTGCAGGGAACAAAAGAGAGGAAGAAGGTGGTTCGGCTAACGAGAGCAATACCAGACCTCTAATTCTGCAGCATTTATGATTAATTCTGCACAAGGTTGCTTGTTTGTGACCTCCTAAACTAGCTCCAACCAGACGGAGTAGATAAACAACAAGTTCAGTACTTTATTAAAAACGCGATGGTCTATCAGAGGAGATGAGAGTTGTTTTTCATTACTTTAGAATATTTTAAAGACGTATTTTAATAACCTCTTGCTCGGGCTATCTGGAGTTCAGGCTTCCTCTAAGCTTCGCTAAATGTCTGCTAGCGGTGGATCAATATTTATCAACTGACATGAAATAGATAATCAAGAAAGCAAATAACATATTTATAAATGTTAAGGTGACACTGCAGGTTGAATTTAAATAGGTAGATAAATAAATACATTTCCCTGCTGACAATGTGATTGTTGTTTTCTGATTTTTTTTTTGTTTGTTTAAATGCAAATGAGGCATTTTTGAATTAAATATGTGCAACTTGCATCATTTTCCAGAACAGAAACCTGAACATCAGTTTAAGACAGGATTAAATTACTTTTTTTTAAAATATTACAATCAAAGTTTTTTTTGTTTTCTTTTTCCACAGAGGGCGTTTGGATCGCTCGTTTCATCTCTCAATGAATCAGAACATGTAGTGAAGTCACATACAAAAATTACACCTGGTGGGCTTTCGCTGGTTGCCATGGCGAACGCAGTGATTAAAGCTATTACATCTTTAAATGGCTGCTCTGACTGCTCCTGCTGTCACAAATTACACACAGAGAGAGAGAGAGAGAGAGAGAGAAAGCAGGCAAGGAAGGGAGAAAAACATGAAAAGGCGGAATTAGAAGAAGAAAAAAAGAGAAAGGAATTCAAGTGTGGGTGAGCAAAATGTGATTAGTTGTGCTCAAGGCAAGACAGGATCCTACCTAGCTCTTAATTGATTTCTTTTTACAGCAGATGAAATAAAAGGTTATGGTGTTCCAACAATAACCTTTCTATCTCTGCCCAGACAGGAGGCTTTATCACACCGTAAGACAGTGGGCTCGTTCATCATAGTAGTCTGATGTGTACCACAGGAGGTTACTTTGTAAAGCCGTGTGCGTGCGTGTGCATGTGCGTGTTATACATTTGTGTGTTTTACTAGAATGATATACACATTTAACCTCCTGCAGGCGCGGCCGTCTGGGAGAGCAGGAATCCCAGGCAGACGTCTCTCCGACGGATCAGGGTAATGCCATTTGCCTCAGAATCCCACAGACGATCGATACAAAGAGAATAACGCTGTAATAATTTTGCATCACGCAGTTAGCGGGCGAGTGTTCAGGTGAAGCCGGCTCACACAACATGACACCGTGACACAATCACAAATCAATGTCAACGTCAAATTCAATACAAAGTGACCCGACACGGAACTTAACAAAACAGGTTTTATTCATTTCATTAGATTATCCCACTATTTGATACTCCAAAACACTGATCATACATGGTATACTGGATTAACATTTACTGCACAGCTGGATTAATGAAATGCATTATAATATATAGAGTCAACTTTATATTTGACGTTATATAAAAACCTGCATTGCAATAATAGATTCAACCACACAAAAGCACAAGCAGGGAACTTGGAGAGGTGCCAATTAACCAGCTAACCAAAGGTTGATCAGGCCACATTCACACATGAAGGCACCAAAAATCTCCCATCATATATGAGAGTGTTTCGCCGACGGGAATCTGCTACACGCTGAAGGAGTTTTGCAGAAAACACTTCATGTATCACTCCTAACTTGTATCTGAACTATGTGATATTGCAACATGTATTAAGGTAAAAGGATTCTGCTGGAGTCCAGTGTGATAACAAAGAATCTGTAGCACTACCAAAAAAAAAACGTTTTCCCTCCATAGTGAGCACTCACATCAGCAAAAGATCAACTGCTATGTCTTTCTGTCAGAGGGATGGAAGTACGGCTCGGTCCCCTATACCCAGTAATAAGGACAAGTGGAGTGTTTTCATGCCCGCATTGTATCAACTTGCACTTCTCACATGTGAGATGGGCAAGATGTAAGGAGGACTGCACAGCAGAACGTCTGAGTGTGTGTGTGTGTGTGTGTGTGTTATAGTGTGTGTGTGTGTGCAGGACAGGGAGGGAGGGAGCTGAGAGGCAGACTGCTGAGTGTGAGAGCTGTTGATTGTGTGTGAGAGCTTTGAGAAAGTGTGCAGAGAGCATCTATCTGTATCATTCACTCTAAAAGCCCGGGGAGATGGAAAGGATGGATGGGAGGACAAGTAGAAGTCAATAAAGAGATGGTCGGAATGTGGAGAGAAGGGAGAAGAGAGCCGCTCTATGTGAAGATGACTTAGAGTCGTCTCGGAGTGGCGGAAAGAAAAGCCAGGTGCCCAGGGACGGAGTAAAGTGCAACGGAGGAGAATGTGGCAGGACAGAAAAACACGGAGTGGTTCAAAGGAAGAAGAAGGTGAGGAGAAGTGAACAGTAAGTGAAGAGGATGTCCAGGAAAACATCATGACAGGCAATGGAAAGGCTATATTTTGTCCTTTACACATGCACAACACTACCCCGGTTGTATTAGTTCAAGAAGTATCCTCCTTAGATATTTGTATGTGAGAACTACTTTGGCATAAACCTCCTGTATATGCTTCAGTCTACTGAGCCTGACAGAGCCCTCCTGTTGGTGCTGTCCTCAGATAGAGGTTACACTTTTGAATTATTGCTCCAGAAGATGTTTCCTTCTGCCGAACACCGCCAGGGAGATTCGTCTCCGACTATCAGCCGATGACGAGTGAGGCGTCTCTCTCCTCCGACATCTGCGATTCATGTGGAATGATGAACGGCGAGGCCGAGTCGGAGGATGTACCTACACATACTGCACCACGTCGTTATCGAGCAGCTCGTGGCTGCGTCTGTGTTTTCCTGAGTCATGCCTATATATACCGCATGAACTGACGTCACGTTGAGATTAATAAGCTGGAACAAGCAGCCACTGGTTCATCTGTCGTCTCTGCTGCGAACAGAGACAACAGGATAGGCAAAGCAACAACAAAAACATATTTCACCAACCGGGCCAAGGAAAATATTATCCGTCTGTTAAAACACATTTATAGGTTGATCCATCCAGAGAGGGCCTAGAGGTCAAAGGTCGGAGTAAATCCTCAAATTTGTACAGTGCTAAATGGAGAATTATGCAATGTTTTGGCGAAGCTAACTGAGGGCTTTTACTGAACATCTTGTCCCGTCGCTAATCCTGCCAACAGCAAG
This sequence comes from Macroramphosus scolopax, assembly GCA_901007825.1. NCBI lineage: Eukaryota > Metazoa > Chordata > Actinopteri > Syngnathiformes > Centriscidae > Macroramphosus > Macroramphosus scolopax. Next base: position 99,026 of record CAAKHC010002685.1, on the reverse strand, counting down.
CAGCCAGGGAGAGAAACAAACTCTGACCCTCGATACAGGCAAACTCTCACACAGAGAGATGTGGGAACAGGCCCGGTGACATGCATACACACACTCAAACACTTACATATGTGCATAGTATAAGAATATTAGTCACACACACAGTGATGGACACACACACTGCAGAATAGTTCACAATAATTTCAAGCAGCGGTTTAACAGGAAAATCCGAATTGGCTAACTGGTAACTTTCAATACTACAAGCTTGAAAAAAAAACTAGATCTATATATTTATATTCAATATATTTACAGTGTAACCAGAAGCCGAGTAGCTTTTCACTTAGTTCCGTTTTTTCTGCACAAAATTCGATCAAGCTCGAGCGAGTGAATCATGCATTTTTATAAACTGCATGATTTCCATTCATTAGAGTAAATCCCCATGTTGCAACTAGCAAAGGGATACTGGAGTGTTAATGGATAATAAATCTATATTTAAGGATATAGGAGAGTGGAAATCCAATTTGTGTCAGGGCTCTCCACCCGATCCCCACTTTTATCCGTACACGCGGCTGGCTGGAGGAGTAATCGGCTTTGTGTAATAAAATGATGATGATGACTTTATCTGACATTTGTAAAAGGAGGAGCCCCAGATTTTTGTAGGTCTGTATTATCAGACTCTATCCAGTGAATTAATCCTCACACAGAGTGAGACTCAGTGAAAATGTTGCTCTCGGGAGTAAACACAGGGGTTATATTGAGGTTGTGTTTGCAGAGAGTTGTGTGTTTGCTTTGTGTGTGTGTGTCTTTTTCCGCCGTGTGCACGTGTGTGTGTGTGTTTGTGCTTACATGCTCTTGCCGTGTTCTCCGAGATCCCTGACCTTACCTCCCTCACCTGCGAAGTGGAGGATGGTTATATACTAAGGGGTCGTATCTCCATGGTGATCGCAGGAAGAACACGGATACCAGAAATACTCCCAGAATACCTTTTTCCACATCTGCAACGGAAGAGAGAAGAGATAAACATCAGAAACAATGAGACACTGAGATATAACCAGCTAGCTGTGAGAATTGTCCCATAAAGCTGCAGTTTCAGATGGATCTCAGCTGATTCAACCTAATGATCTGAAGAACACACATCACAGCCCTCCGCTTCATCGCCTTCAAAACACATCACATCTCAGCCCATGATATGCATTCGCTTTTGCTCTGATTCCGCTGTTTTCTCCACTGGATTGCATGGTGTATGGTTTCTCCAGCACTTTCACAAGGGCCAGATTCAATTAATGTGGCTGTGAATTAAGTGGGCCCTTAGGGGTTAAGGTCTGTCATGTCAGATGGATCTGTTTGCAGAATCCCGCTCTCCACTTGTCTTGTGGAGGGGAAAGAAATGCCTCAGAGCCCATCTGAGTATTCCCTTCAAAAGCCGATGGCTTGCAGGAATTTGATCTTAGAACCTTCAAGTCTCATATAAGGGGATCTCAGAACCTCCCTTTCCCGCAGCGTGAGGACTGAAAACCTGATCTCAGGCTGCAAGCTAGAATCGCTTTCCCTTATTCTGTTGCAGAGCTCATCAAAGCAGCATGTTCTCTTAAAGTCCAGGGACCGCTGTAAGTGCAAACAGAGTGAAGGCTGTAATTGATATCTCATCGATGTTGCATACATATTTATATAAATCTGAGATGTGTTTAATATTTAAAGATCCACTCTGGTAATAACTAACAGAAAGTGACAGGCTGACAGCATGAATCCCTGTTGCTTTCATTTTACTGTTTTCACAGAGACGTAGTGTGCCGCCTCCTGTGAATTAAATGAGGTGTGATGTAACAGCCCGTGCAAACAGCTACGTTATCATCTAAGAGCAGACTAATTGATGTGTGCTTGTCTACAGGATTTTCAGAGATGACTTGTTTGTGAACCTCCCTGTATGACATGCGCTCAAAAACAGCGCCGGCACCAACCAGCTGAATAAAAAAAAAGCCTGTCACACTGCGAGGCGGAGACACCAGTGTAATATCAAGGGGACACCCACATGTTTTCTGCAACAGTCGGGGAAGAGAGAATCATTCAAAATAAAGGAATGTTTCCACCTGCTACATTGTTTGTGCTGTTGAATGAATCACACGCCAGGAGCGACTCCACAGCAGCACCTGTTGCACTGATACGGATCAATTGATAATAAATAGACAGAATATTAATTGGATGGTGCAACAGTGCAAGAGAACCTATTATTATACGTGACAAGGTGGGAGGTTTGGTTAGACATCTGTTGGCCTAAATCGGCATAAATCAAAATGTGGTGATGAACAAGAGATGATGTGTAATCTGAACATATAGGGATGGACATAGACTGTATATAATATCTGGATAGCAGGCCTCCACTTCCTCCCTTCGTACAAAAATGATCTGGAATACAGGTGCTGCTGTCTTCCACTGGTGATGTCACATCTGGGCAGTGGTGATCAGGTAATAGAGCCGTCAGATTGATGACCTGCCATGTTCACTTTGCTGAATGCAGTGATGTAACGTATCACAGGCAGGGTAATGCGAGCCCCCTAGATTTTCCTTTCCCTTGCCGCCTGTGTACAATTGCATCTAATGAACAATCCTTTCATTAATTCTGGTATTTGTATTATCTGTCCTGCATGGAGCAGAAAATAGACAAATCGCTGGTGATAGAGGAACATTTAGCAGCCAAGCATTTCCCTCAGATGTTTGTGGAGACCAAACAAGTGGATATAGATTATATCTGATGTATGAATTGTTCAGCAACTGTTTGCTAACTAGTTCACCACATATACAAAATGATATATCAGCATTTGTTCCACAAGCTTAACATTTTCTGTTCAATGTTTAGCATTCCCTTTCTATTAAAACGCCCAGAATTCATTGCATTCAACATATTTTAAAATCCTGTTTTATAGATTTACACTCAACGGAAAAATCCACCTGCTCAGAAGAACCATCTGAGTACGGCTCTGTTAACCCAGTGTAATACCCCGCCGACTCCACCTGTATCTTTCTCCTGATAATACTTAAAATAGCTCGCCTGAGCTGCAGACAAGCAGCCCCACTGTACTGAATTTGCTGGGAGGAGCCCCTCAGCTCTGCTTTAACAATCTTCCCTGTTGGGCCATCATAAATCTCTTAGTCCTGTAAGCAGTTTAAAAAAAAAAAACCTCATTAATTCCTACAAGGATGAGGATGTGGATGAGTTTCACTTCATATTCTCTGTCTCTCAGTCCGTCTCCCACTCCATCTTTTTACACAAGCAGAAGACTGACGTGATTATTCACGCCCATACAAACGCTGATGGATACGATTATCATGTTGTGATTTCTCTGCCATAGATGATGTAAAGAAGAAACAAATGCCGGCATGTGTGTCCATGCTGGTGCCTGTAATGTAGGTGGGGCGAGACAGGGCTCCATCTCTGACATTGTCTCTCTCTCTCTCTCTACTCAGCATTTTATTCATGTATTTTTCTGTCCATTTACTCTCCCCGCAAGGGCAAATCAAGGCAAGGCCGCTCACTTATTGAATTAACAGCTATCGGGAAGCATTAGGCGGAGGTCCCCTGCCTGATTCTCCACTCAATACTGCGGCATTAGGGACAGCACACGGAGACGGAGGCTATGGCTTTGTGGTCTGCTCGCTTGGTCAAATCAACCTCCTCCGGAAGCCAAGGGTGGGAGGATCGGCCCCGGAAAAAAAGGTCAGGGCTGGGGCTGTAATTGGACATGGTGCCCCCCCATCGCGTGTCATCTCTGGGGTGGGCACAGTTAGAGAGCCAACCCTGCAGCAGAGCCTTGGAGAAAGGGCACGGAGCTGGGCTGAGGTCTGCTGGTAACACACACACACACACACACACCATACTGGTACAGGGCAAGGCTTCTCCTCTGGCCGAGTATCATAAAACCTTGTCACCATGGAAACTTCTACCTCATTAAAAAGTCACTGTGGTGGCCAGTGGTCGTACGCTTTCCTTCTTTGTTTCTTCGGTTAATATTACACCTTCCTTAAAGGTATTTAACATTGATTTCTTGCAACTAGTGACACATTTATATAAACGTTAGAAATAAAAACAGCTATTTAATCCACGTACTTGAAAGTGAAAACGAAAAAGCTGAAGGTTAAATAAGTAAAACATGAATGAAATGTTTACGCAATCGCCCTTTACGATAAGAACCTGTTTCGTTATTGTACTTTACATTGTGATTTTGAGACGTTACAGAACACATGCAACGCAGCGCTTATTGTCTGCTGCTGCTTGTAATTTGAAATCAACATGTGTTACTGTGATTTATGCATCCCAGGAAGGTGTTCGGTTCACTGGGTGTGTGCGGCCGTCCTGTTGGCAGGATAATAACAACCTTCTGTTTACAAATCAGAAAGAGGGCAGAACATTTGAACGCATGACCTGCAAAATGCAATCCTGCACCACATGTGTCTTATAAGAGTTTCTGGTGGTGCAACCCACCTACTGTTACATCCGTCTCCGTCGTGTTGTCGAACTGACACTGTGTGTGTGCGTGTGCATGCGTGTGCGTGTCGTGTCCTCTCTCCCCTTCGCGCAAATAACTAAACCGTAAATTGAACTTGATATCAATCCATCAGAAATGTTTGTTTGTTCCCAAAGTAATACGGAGCAAACAAAAGTGTAGGCTGTCAAGTCGGCTCTCTAAGTTGGACAAGATAATGAAAAATGACACTTTCAAGTGATGAAAAAAAATCCGACGACGTCAAAGGAAACGACAACGTTTTTCATACCTGACATCATTCTGTTGTTCTGAGATCAAAACAGTTACAACTTAAAGCTCGCTGGCTTTTCCACATATCAACTTGACTTCTGACTGTCTTCTCTGATATCACTACTATCACTGTGCTACCATGGCGATCAGGTTGTCATGTGAAGTCTTCCACACCAGGAGGGGTCACACAGGTCACACAGTTCCCGAAAAACATAGACAATTTCACTTATTTGACAGTTTTTAAGGCATTTTAAAGAACCTAAAACAGGTCAGTCTGGTGTAATACTGCATTTGCAAGTACTTGAATGTTGCATAAATCCAGGCCAGAAATCCCCTTGTGATGCCACCGATCACAAAGACTAACTTCAGCGTGAGCGGGGAGTAAACACGCTGCGTCCGGAACTTTCTTTAAAGCACTCTGTGTCTAATGAAGTTACAAAGCAACCTTTAGTCTGAATATTCAACCCTTTTAATTCCAAACGTAAGACATTTGAGAAGACAAACACCGTCGGTCCTGACGGAGGACGGACAGACGGGCCATTCAGCTTGAAGCTTGTCTGCGCTGCGTCATCGGAGACTCGGCATCAGTCCCTAATTCTACATACAGTGTAAATGTAATTCGATAAACCTCACTTTGTCTCCCAAGGCATGGGTATTTCACTCCGTTCTTGGTCTTTTATCTATTTATGCATCAAATCAAAAGGGACAGTGAACCATATTTAGGGAGTGGAAAGTGTTTCCTGAAGAATTTAATAAGAAAAGAGAGCTTGATGGATTACAGACCTTCTCCACATCTGAGACATTTTCAGAATGATAAATCACAAAGGCCTTTTATACTGCCTCTTTCTTCCTCTTTCCCTGTATCTCTCTCTACCTCTTTCTTGCTCTGTCTCTTCTCCTTCTCATCTCATGAGCCTTGGCTTTCAATTGTAAGAGATTACAGGAGCATAGCCGGACTGTGGCCCGTCGAGGATCTTTTATTAATATTTATATGCATATGAAACAAGCCAATTTTAAGCTGTCGGTGAGCAGCTGAACCCTTCAGCCCCATTGTGTATATATATAAATATATATGCAGGCACCAGCGTGTGTGGCGGTCCTACGTCTGTGAATACACAGTGTGTGTGTGTGTGTGTGTACCTGTGTTTATGTGTTCCATTTTAGCTCAAACTGCTTTAACCCTGCGCTCTCTCCCTCGGCCAGCTGAGCGACCGGTTATGTATCAGAGACCACGAGCGGTGTTTCCCGACAGGATCTGATCGTTAGCAGGACGCGCCGTCTTCAAGGTTAAACAGGACTCGGAGAGCCGGGTGTGTGACGGCGGGGGCTCTAAATCTGCAAACAAGTGTGGAGCCTGGCAGTCAAGGCTATCGAGGAGCTGATATCCCGCCAGTGGAAAGAGCAGAAGGAGACTAATCCTTCATACATAATAGATAACCAAATCCTCTAAAACACAGAGACACTCGCTGCCTGCACCAGAGTGGCCCTGCCACTGTTAACAGATCAGACATCAGGCACCCCCCCCCCCCCCCCCCCCCCCCCCCCCCCCCCCCCCCCCCCCCCCCCCCCCACCCCCCC
>CAAKHC010002685.1:75765-92701 GCA_901007825.1 Macroramphosus scolopax | reverse complement strand
CACCCGCCCCCCCCCCCCCCCCCCCATCCTCTCCACCTTCATTAATACTCAATTACAACAGAGCTTCTCCTGAAAAGCCGGCCTTTGTCAAGAGAACAGGTACGTCCTGCCCAGCGTACACACGGAGATAATGCCTTGTCATATCTTTATTACGGAGTTAAGTTGAGAGCCCATCCGCAGATTACATTACACTCTCATTGCAACCACTTTCCATTTGTCTGTTAAACTGTCATAATCAAAACAGAAACGCAATGAATAGATCTGAGAGAACTTGATATTTATGCTCGCAGCTCGGCCGAGTGGCTGGATCACAGACTGTGAATAAACATGAACAAAGCAGCGTTTTATCCGCAGCACAGAGCCGCACAACACATTGATCTCGGGCCTACAATGCAAAGCAAGTGTTTCTCTGTCTGGCCGATGTGCAAGAGTTACGAAAGTCGGAAAATTGCATAAGGGCCCGTTTGATCAAGTGACAGTATATTTTATCACTTAAAACTCGACAACTTCTCCGTTTCATGACATCCATTATTCCGTTTCAACTCGGGCTTGAGCTTTCTTGGATTGTGCACAATAATGTGGGAATCTGCATACACTTTGATGTGGAGGATTAAGGCTGTACATGTTTCATCGGGAAGGTTCTCAGAGATTCAGACGTTGGATTTGATTTCATCCACGATTAATCTGCGTGCAATAACAACAGCAGTGCCAACACATGTTAGGTGGCTCTGGTAGTGGTAACGCGGCTGCAAACTTCTCCAGTTGTGTGACTTCTACTTCGCTTGTTTGCGTCAGGAATGCATCGCCTAAAAAAATAAGCCACAGGTCCGTGAAATCTCCTTCGCCGTCGTCAAAATCAGCGTTCACAATCCGCAATTTTCGCTTCTTTTAAATGCATAATCAAGGAGGCTTTGACTCGTGAGTGTTTCTCCTGCTCGGATTTAAACTTTAAAAAAAAAAGGACACATCTCACAAAATGAATTTCCTTATTAAAATTCATGCTTGTTTTTTTTCACGTTCTCCAAACCCGAAATTCCACTTTTCCGTTGAGTGCAATTTCAATTGAGCCATTATAAAGTAATGAAATGCCTCCTCAGTTTTTGCCAACCTTCTTAACATCTGTAGTAGGAGAGCACTACACGGGCGTGGAAGATTCCACTAACAATAGTCCCCGGCATGGAATTAGTCACTTAGGAATAGAGTACTGCTGCTATTGTTCCAATTAGCGAGTCCCTGCCTGACTTGCTCCCCCCTCCTCTCATCCGTTCTCTGCAGCCCTTTACATTACCCCATCCACCCCCATCACACTCAATTTTCTTATCCCTCATTTCTTTATTTTTCCTCTTTCTCTGCTTCCAAGGCTCCGGCCATATTGCTGCCTTCGGGGCTCGGAGAGTTTAAGACAGAAATAACAGAGCAGTACTGAGAGCCTCCTCTTACCTTCTTCCTCCTTCTCTCTACATCTCCTCTTCTCTTCGTCAGGGCCGGGCTCCCCGGGCGTCCGGGTGCCCGCGGGCTCCCGGTGTGATCTGTTGGTGTTTAGCTCTTAATCTGTCAGACTAATTCTGTGGACAAACACTGCTGCGATGTATAATTCCCCCTCCGCAAGGAGAAAGGACGTCGAGGCCAGAGGCCAGACTGGAGACTGATGAGCCACACTGGCGTAATTAAGGCCATTACCTCCCCGGAGACAATCCTGCACATCCTTCTCTTTTTTTAAACCTCTGTCTGTCTATCAGTCTATTCTACCTGTGTCCTTTATATTTCTCCCCCATCCCTATTTTCACTGTCATTTTTAGTGTCATTTTATCGTGTTAGGATAAAAATTCTTTATTTGATTCTCTGCTTCTCGCAATGCAAATAACAGGCTGGATAGTGGAGAGAAATATGAGCATGATAACGATGCTGGATGTATTAACTGTACACTGTTAGTGCTTCGGTGCTGGTAGGAGACCAATATGTAGAGGATGGTTATTTATTGCTCCCAGCTTTGCCTTTAAATTGATTTTATATTTTATTATTTTTTTTGCAGATTGATGAAGATTCTCAAAGAGATCCTGAGCTGAGAACCAACTCTCCACATAATGAGTTCCACACTTCAACATCAGAATCATTGATGTTCATAAGCTCTGATTAGTCATATTTGACTGCTGTAGTTGACATCTGGAGGGTTTGGGTCAGAGATGGACCATGGTCGGGTCGGAGTCACACATGCACCGCTCACATTCCAGTTGCTTTTTCAGCATCTGTTAATGATGAGAGGGGATTGTACATTCCAGTTAACGGAGAGCGACCCCGCGTCTCACACAGCGTCCGACGCAGACGACCGTGACCAAGTGTCGGGATTATTACCAGCTGTAATGAGAGCGTCCTCGTACATTCCTATTTCTAGCCCGATTCGAGCTGAAGTGGTGAGGTGACCAAATGAATGCACCTAAATTGCGTTATTTAATTTGATAGTAAAATCAATTCCAGAAAGTGTTTATCTATAATAACATCTTCCATTGATTTTGTGTCGCCCCCTAATTCATTTTCTAATTTTAAGGTTTTAATTCTTTATTCCCGATATACTAATTATCTCTATGTGTGTGTGTCTATGTGAAGTTGCACATGGAGCTTTCATGTGAACCATGCATGCAGCCCAGTATGGGAACCCTGCATGCTGTTATCCTTGTTAACTGTGACCCGTGTTAGCAGTGGGAGCTGCAGCTTTGTTAGTGGCGGCACGTGACAGCTCTGGTGGTGGAAGTGATTGTTACCGCCAATCTAGCTGTGTAACACGGTACCATGTCTCCAGGCAATTTGGGAGATACCATCTCACACACACACACACACACACACACACACACACAAGCATCACGCTCAACCTAAATAGTGTGGAAGGAGAGCGGCATCTCAGCAGGAATGAGATCAGAAAATTGACAGTCGTCCTTTCCTCCTCCACACCTGAGAGTCCCGAAGGCTGTGTAACTCTGTAACTCTCTTCATCAAACTATCCTCCTCTTCCTTTTTCTCCCTCTCTTCTCCACCTTCTCCTCTCACTGCAGGCGATTGGTTTGATCTCTGATCCCTGTAGTCCTGCCACTTCCCTCCCTTTGCCCTAAACCGAGTGCTGTTGTTTTCTCAACCTACACGGTTCTGCACTTTCACCACACACACACACGAAAAAAAAAAAAGAAAGACAACAGAGAAGCTCCTGTGACACCAACACACTCGGATACGTTAGCGGTACATCCATCTCAAGCCCTCTGCATAGCTCACACAACACATTCTGAAGCAGTTACAAGGTTTTCTATTTCACCGGCACTCGCAGAGACCGTTCCCTTTGTCGGCAGGGTTGCCTTGGAAGAGTAATACCGACGTAAGATGTAAAGGAGAATACAAAAGTCCTATAAAGAGACGAGTGTAACAGTGTTGCTGTTTTAAAACTTGTGTACCCGACAGCCTCGACACGCAGCCCACTGCAGCCGTTCTCCTCTTTAAATGTGGTATGCAAATGAGCCATTTCAAAATTTCTATGAAGAGCAAAAATGAAGAATTTATGGAGCTCCTTTGTCCAAAGCGCTTAAAAATGTAACCTCTCACCTCTTCATCCATTCACACCCACGTTCACATGCTGACGGCGGAGGCTGCTGTGCACGGTGCCAACCGGTTCAACAGGAAGAAGGAGGGGTGCAGTGTCTCAAGGACACTTTAACATGACGGAGCGAGTCACCTTCTGATGACTAGAGGTCCACTCTACCTACGGCCGCTCCTCCGATCATCTAATGTGACTTAAAACAACAGTTCAACCGAGGATTTGACGGTTTACCCAGCGAGGATTCAGAGGAGTGCGGTCGGAGCTGCGATTAGAGGTCTCCTGAGGAGGAACACGCCGTATCACAGATCAAACAATCCACCATTTAATTTCATTTTTTTCACGATGGACCTTTCAAATCGTCCTCACAGGATTTGTTTTCTTTTGAAACCGTTTGAAGAAACATTGCAGGAAAAAAACTGTTCTTCATGCCCATCTCGCCGAGGCTTTTTTTTCCTCTAATCTGACGCTGTGATAGACACAAATAATACAGTGTAAAAGTGCCATCAGTCACTTTGGTTGATACGTTTCATCTTTGATGGGGGGGGGGTCTACGCTGTAAAAACAGCAGCATGTAACAAGCCTCGGCCCCGTGTTCTCGAGGGAGGGGAGCAGCAGTTGTTTTTGTTTCGGAGCTCCTTTCACTCCGGCCTGGTGAAAACACGCCGAGGCATATGGCGGCTTGATTTAGTTAGCGTGTAAGTGATTTCAGAAAACTGCATTTGGACGAAGATAACAAAGTAACCAAGCAATTAAACGGAGGATGGTCAATTTCTGAAGCACCTGAGAGAACAGATCCAGCTGTGGAGGAACATCTGGCGAGGTCCTAACAGATCCGGGAGGATTCAACCCATCGTTTGCAGGATTACATCAAGATGATATTGTGTTCTTTTTTTTGTTGTGCGACTGCTTTGTTTGTCCTGTAAAGCTAGAAACCCGTCGCAATGACACAATTAGAACTCAAGTCAAATATCTGTCAGCTGCGCCGACCGGGAGAAAATGTTCTTCGCCAACCTGGACAAATAAAAAAAGGGTGTTTGCTCTCCGCGATCTGGCCTTCACCACCACAGTGAGATATACTGGTACCAGTGTTTACTGTGGGCTGGTGGGAGATCTGTCGCTGGGCAGGAGTTAATCTTCAGGTCAGCTGCTTTCAAACATGTTTTCTTATATTTACCTGAACCTCCAGAGCAGCACCCATCAACCGGGACACACTATAAAACTGATCCTGCGTATTATGGATGTCGGAACGTGGACGAATAGGATCAATAGACGGGAGAGTAAGTGAAACAAATGGGAGTTAGTAAAACAAATGGTTTTGGCCTAAGAGACAGCAACAACTATCACTAATGATAAACAGTGAATAAGAAGACAATAATAAGGCATGCATGATTAGATAAAGAGGAAAAGGTCACAGCAGGTTGATGCATCTGTCTCATTAGCTGCTTTATTTGTGTCCCTTCGTTTACCCTTCATTAGCCTGCATGTTTTATCCTCTTTCTCTTGTTCTCTAAGTCTCTCCATTCATTAGGCCCGCCGCTCTCCATCACTTCTTCTCCGTGTTGTTTTCGGAGTGTAATGGCTTCCCATAGTGAGTCTTTCAGAGATGTCACCCCGGTCTCTACACAGTGTACTCCTTCTGACACGAGCACTATGTGCAGCAGACAGGGCATGGGGATTAATTTGCCATGTGTGTATATACCTCACCGGCAGCCAGGGTTAGAGAGTGTGACTGAGGCCCGGCTGACAGCGAAGAGGAGTCCTCCTCCATGGATCCCGAACGTCTGCTGCTGCACTTGTTGTCACCGGCAAGTAGTCGAAAAAGGGGGAGGTTTGATATAGAGGCGGAGGTGTGAGTGAAGCCGTGTGTGGAGGGGAAGGAGGAGGGAAGGGGGGGATGGCAGAGGGAGAGATACAGAGGGAGATAATGTGCCCGGTGTCGGGGTAAGAAGAAGTGAAAGGAGACGGATCCCGGTGCAGAGAGAGAGAGACGTCCGGTTGGTGGGGAGTGATCACTGTAATGCAGCTCGGTGCCAAAAGAGGTCATGTGTGTGCTGCAGATTCATTAGCTCCAAAACACATTAATATCTTACAATCATTAGCAATTATGGGAAAGAACATTTCTGTTCCTGTGAGACTTTAACCAAACATCATCCCATGAACCTTTTGATAAGTCTGAGATCAATCAAGCTGTCTGGACGACATCCTGGTGTTCATGGACAAACTGTGCACCAGATGTGACCGTTTTTAATCATGACACACACTGATACTTCTTCTTATATCTTCTCATGCTCGTTTCTTTCTTTCAACTTCCTTCATTAGGCTCATTTGTCAGGCTGCATTACCGCATGACGGAGCAGAGATGTTCTCTTATTGTGACAACTTGTCTCTTTCCTGTTGACTTACCTGTTTACTGAGGAAACATGGTTGTTAAACAGCAAGGTCATTTGGCATAGAATCAACATTACTATATGGCAGCGGTATATGATATCAACTGAGTATGAAACTGGCATCGTTGAGCTCTCGCTGCATGGATATGAGAGATTACAGTGCAATGCATGTTGCTGTGGACGACCTGTTGAAGTGATCCGATCGTCCAGTCTGTTGCCATGGATGGATGAAGGACAGCAGACTTGACATCCTCCTGTGGCCTCTGCAGGGCCAAACACCGTGCGCAGGGGCAGCAACTAATTTGGCAAATGGAGAACCTGACATTAGCAGGCGAGACCAACCAGCTTCAAATACAAACTTTATTACAAACGTGATTGACCTGAAGACAGAAGATCTTTTGGCAGGAATGTTGCAGATGTTGTATAAGAACTTCCGTAGAGTGCAGGGCTCCAGTCAATAGAGCAACATGGAAGTTGACAGTGTGACTGCTGGCAAAGTTAACTTTCAAAAGTCGCCCACACAAATAAGTCCAAAAAAAGGGTTATATCTTTATTTGCATAAAAGGCTGTAAATGCAACAGCTGCAGTATCATCGTCCTCACACAGCAGGTTGAGCTGGGATTGATTCATTCCTGAGACTCGTGCTATAAATACTATAATGTCTTCTGACATGATATTTCCACCTATTCCTCCTCTCTTATCACACGAAGGGAAGCTGTGGCTCAATTGTTAGAGAAGTGACCTTAGTATCTAAAAGGTTGCTGGTTCGATCCCCTTGACCGGCAGGAAAAAATGTGGGCGGAGTTAGTGAAGCTGCAGCTCCTTCCACAGCTGAAGTGACCTTGAACAAGAAACCTAACCCCTGAATGCTCCCCGGGCGCCGCTGAAGTGGCAGCCCGCTGCTCCGGTGTGTGTTTGCATGTACAGACGGTTTAAATACAGAGAAGAATTTCCCTTGAGGGACTTTTCATTTCACAAGTTCTACTGCTGGAAACAAGATGTCTCCTACTTCACTGTGAATCACTGTTATAGTCGGTGCAGCGGAGGCTTCAAGTTCCTGCATCCTATTTGTGTTTGCTTGGCTTCTAAACAATCTGTGATGTCACAAATCTTTGTCTTTAAAACCTGAATTTCAACGAGCACAGAGAACATCGTCACTGGATGCACAAACAGCTTCCTCGTGTCAGCGTCAGCACGTTCCATCGCTAATAGAAACCTAATGAATTCAAACTTGTGTCACATGTCCATCCAGTGCATTGAATGCCGTACTTAATGCTCAGGATTATCTCTTGTAAAGTTGTCACGTGTTCTCGAGACGACTCACCTCGTGCATTTTGCAAATATAAATCTTACCATTGCAGATCCAGCTCTCTCCTCCATATCGTTGGAAAAGCTGAAGAAATTCTTTATAAGGTTAAACGCCTGCATCCTGACCTTTCCTAGCCAGAGGGGGAATCGTCTTCGATTATGAACTTAACCATTGCATGCACCACACCTGCGTTATTACAGCATTGTTCTTGACAGCCCGCTGCAGCCTCGCCCTCCTAATAAAGTAATTTCTAGAGTGGCTGTGAGAGCCTTGTCTGGGAGGGTATGCAATGGGCTGGGAGGTAATGAGCAAGTCTGAGATAAATAATGGATCGCCGTCATTCACATTACAGAGGAAATGACTGTAATGGTTCTTGCCGGGTGAAAGACCTCCATCAAACACATTAACACTCAGGACAAAGACGGAGAGTAAAGGGGACAGAGGGAAGGAAGAAGATGAGAGTGGATGTCATCAATGTGGAGAGGGGAGGAGATCATCATCCTCAAAACATATCCTGCCACATGAGACCTGGCGTAAAATAAAGTGAGGAAGGAAAGGGAGGAAACGAGCAGATGACTATTTTGAGGCTGAGATTGATGGGAGCACCTCGGAGCTGTATTACCAATGTGACTTATATGAGGAGGAAGTTTTGTCTCTGCTATCCCAATACCTTCCCTCTCAAACCCTCCCACTTATTCCCCCGGCCCTTCCACCCTCGTTCGCCCGCTCACTCTCTCTCCACAGTGCTCTTCCAAGGCATTAGAAAGAGAATGGTCTGAATGTGAGCTCACAATAGCGGAGATAAATGGGATTTGAAGCACAGGCTATAAGGAGTGGCAGTCATTAGACAGTAAGTGAGCCAAGCGAGTTGTTAGGACATGAGCAGTGCTAGTCGTTAGGAAGGGATGGAGGGAGAGAGAGATGGAGCGATGGAGGGAAGGAAGGAGGCCACTGGCTGTTTGTTCTAGGACTAAGTGCTGGATAATGAGATCAGACTGACATGACCAGGCCCCAGAGCTGAGAGAGACAGTCTCTCTCTCTTTCCCTCCATCTCTCAGCCTCATTCTCTTTGTCTTACACATACTATCTCTTTCGGTCTCTGTTTCTCTCTCCGTTACGTAAGTCTCCTTCTCTTGCACAGAGCACAGCTGCATCAGATGAAAGTCCGGTACCGTGCACAAGTGAGCCGTTTCCACTCTTCAGTATCATGGCGGCCGGCTCACCGGCCATATAAAGTAACACACACCTTTGAGAGACGAAAACATATTGACTTCTTGTCAGGAAATATAACAAAGGCTGATCTGCAGGAAGTAAAAATGCTCTTTTTTTTTTACTTCATAGGCTGTGATGCTTCAGTTTGCCACATATGAACTTGACTGATCTGAGAAACATGGATAACAGTGATTGGACGGGAGAGGATGTTCAGAATGTGTCTCTGAAGGACATCCGGATCATCTGTCCCACCCTGCCTTTAGACTTTTTTGGAAATAGTAGGAACACAAAAGGAGCTCAGACAACACATTTTACAAACTCCTCCATGTCCATCCTTTCCTCTGTGATGCAGCTGTGGATCCACAGCCAGCTTGAATAAATCAATCTCCAGTCGGGGAGGGCTTCCCTCAAAATAACCATCACATCTGTTTGACTCTCCTCCTCCTTTTCGGCCTAAAAGCTTGACATGTGTCATCGCTGACCGTCTCGCTGGCAGCATTTAGGACCTGCTGGACTTCCCCGGAAGCCGAGCCAAGTCCTCCAGCAAGCAGTGTTGGGACTAATTGCAATGTTGCTTGGAGATTGTTTCTCACTACTTACTTCAGCGATAATTCCTTTTGAACAGATTCAGTTTCGGGTCAAGCAGGATAAATACTGTCACTCACTACTGAACAAAGTTTGTGATTTTACAGATGCAGCCGTTAAGGTGGACGTATTAGATAATGTGTGATGGCGTTGATGTTTTAGGAGCTGTGTCAAGCTGAAAACCACGTTTACCTGACAGCTTTGGAAGACAAACCCAGACATGATGTCATCGTAGTATTCATGCATCGTCTGCATAATTCTGACATAGCATGAAAAAGCATTTTAAAACAATACGGTGAGAGTCGTCCTTAAATTATTCAGAACCTAAGTGATTCCACTCGTTGGTCCTGACCTGGAGATTGCTTGACCCCTGTTTAAAATAGTTTATTGGGAGCTCATATTTTATGGAGAGAGTTCACAAAGGTCAGCAGTGCAGTCCAGCAGAGTCACAGAAGACTTCTTTGTTCTTTAGTGTAAAACCAAGGCGGTAGATTCACTGTCGTCGCTTCACCACCCGAACTTTAGTTCTCAGTCGTAACGACGTGGTGCAACATTTGTTTGGTAAATTGATATTGATTATTGAACTCTTACAGGTTTTTTTTTCCTATTTCCTATTTCCTATTTTTTTCCTATTTCTTATATTCACCATTTTCCGCTGTGAGTGAAGTGTTTGAAGTAACTTTCTGTTAGATACCGGCCTTATTGTACAATCTGTCTGAAAGTCTTTTTCGCTGCAGCCGATCTCAAAATCAAAAAATGAGATGAAATCAGAAGTCTGATTCTTTTTTTTTTTTATCCTCACCAGGATATGCTGGGATGAGGAGAGCCTGGCAGCTGCAGGCCATTTATTCAAGGGATGATTCTCCCAGTTATCGCAGCCACTCCTGTTCAAAATGAATCCAGGTGGCCATTGTTTTTGCCAAAGAGCAGAATGGCTCCGAACAGTAAATGTCCATTACTGACTCTTTGACTGACAGTTGCTTGACTGCAGCCATCAGTGCTTATTTGTCAGCTTATTGATGGCTTATTTTCTTGGATGATTGTGCTGCAACACCTTTGCTTTGTGAAGTTGCTAATGGCCTCCTCCAAAAGGTGTGATTTATCTTTGCAGTCTTTGTTGTGTCATACTGTGCCAACTTAAAAGCATTAAACCGTGTTCTTTTTTTTTTTTTTTTTACCTCAGATTTTGGGCTGCAGGGCACAAATGGCCGTCTGTGAAATACAAAGAAGACTTTTTTCTTCGTTTTTTGAGGGGGGGTCATGTATCGCGGTGGACTATTAGGTGTTGATGCCCTGAGAAAACCTCGGCTGCAGCCGGCCTGCTGCCGGTTCACAAGGGAGAGTTTGACAGACCGTGACTCAAAGACAGAAGACTTCAGGTCAGCACAGGATCACAGCGTCTGGCTGATTGAAAATCAGTGGAAAATCATCAGTCTAATCCCACTAATTAATTCAAAACCCTCTTATTATTTAATTTCCTTAATTCATTCGGCGGTGACTTCTCCGCTTTAATCAACACTATTGTACGATACATGTAGCTAGTGAAGGTGCTAATTTTACTCAGAAACTTGCACAATTATAACCAAACACTTCTTCTAACCACTGAAGTGTTTGGCGCTGGTTCACGTCAACGTCTCTGAGTTACAGAGACTCTTCCTCCTCTTCCCCTGCTGGCATCAACACCGGTTTTCAGTTCCCCCCAGTGTGCATGCATCCTTTAGATTATTGTTACCACTTCATTGGAGCTATATATTCCTTACTCTGAAGGTTATAACGAGACCCAAGGCGCCTATCTTGTCACGGTGTTTGAAAAAGCTAATCATCTTTATTGGTAATTATGGTTAATTGTCTGAATAAAGGGCCATAGATATTGATGTGACAGCAATTGTTTTTACAGGCAGTATATAATAATCTGTGTGATCAGGTGAAGTATAACTGTCAGAATAAAGGAGCGTTCTTTGTGATGTGAACCTGCTCGATGCAAAAACAAAATAAAATCCCCCAATTTTAGTCACGTCCTATGCAGGAATGTAAGACTACTATTCACTTTAAAGCGGCTGCAATCAATATTGGTTCATAATAAAAATATACATCATTGCTCATTGTGATGCAGCTACTAAGAATTGCGATGACTCAGAGCCGGTTCTCGTCCCAGCCAACTCTTCGTCACGGTCCAGTGGGAGTACTGATGCAAAAAGTTCCCTCACGCTTCCGGATGAGACGCAGCAGGCTGTATATTAACTCAAATGTAAATCCCATCTCGGTGTGATGAGACACTCTGAACATCTGCTCTCCCTCCCGTGTGAGTGGCACATGCAGTACCCTGAAGAAAAGAGTGTATATGAAGCCCAACTTAACCCGGGCAGACCTCGACCGCAGTGTTTAAATAGAACTACTGACAACCTGTTCTCACAGTGTTGAGTCGTTCTAATAGCATGAAATCAACAGGTCTTCATTTAAGCAGTAGATAATAAATGACTACAATTAATAACACCAAAACAAGCACAAGCAAGGATTTTCCAATATGTACTTTGGGATGAGAAAAGTTCTACGGATAAGTACTTCAATCAGGAGAGACTGAAAGAGGCTTACAGAGTAATTACACTAATTCATCTGTCACACTGCGAACAACAAAAGATGTGTGACGAGTCTTTGTGATCGATGTCGTTGTGCTTTTGTCCTACGTGCCATGAAGTGGACAAGAATAGACCCCCGGTGGAGTCCAGACGCCGGTGTTGGTGGAGGAGAGAAGACAAGTGGCTGAGGAGTCTGATGATCGGATTTGGAGCTCAGTGGAGGGAACCAGAGATGCAGAAGAAAGCTGCAGGTGAACGGGGTGGAGGAGGCCTCCGATGACCCCGACACTGAAAGTACAGATAAAAGCAGCAGATACACGGCGCGGCTTTAAAAGTTCTTTGTAACGAGATGATTGGTTGTTAGAGGAGATGTTGATAAAAGCATTTAACTTTCACCACATAACTGGTGAAATTCTGTTCGGCAGGTTTTTGGGATTTGTGGCACGTCCCATAGGTCCTACCCGAAAAGCTTTGGCAGACCAACTCCAAAACACAGACTGAAGACGTCTAACATGAGCGGTGATGATTGGAAAAATGATCCGTTAGCTACGGCAGATTTCCTGCTAATCCCTGCGTAATGTTTCTGGATCAGTCGTCACCATGTTTTTGGAACAATCTCCAGATTTATAACAGAATTGTCGACTTCAGTCCTACGTGACTTTTTTTTTGATCAGATGTGGTGTTGAAACAGTTATTAACCAATAAGGACACTTCTCCTCAGTTCATGCAGAGCAGCACAAATATATGATGGAGGATGTTTGAGGTCCAGCTGGTCCTTAATAAGACAAAACACATATCATAGCAGTGTGTGTTAAGTTAGTAAGTTGCATCTATGGATCTGCACAAACATCTAAACCAACAGTTTATTTCTCTCACCACTAAACAGCATGTGTGTGTTTGACAGACATCTTAACTGTTTTTCATTAATTTATCAGCCCATCGCTAAATTCCGTTCAAAGTCATTACTTGTTATCTCTCCAATTTGTAGCTCAGATGGTTATCGTCGGAGCTATGATACACACTTCCTGCCACCGTACTGTATTTCACGCTGTGGGTGAGAGTGACATGGATCTTAACTTTACAGGAGCGCAGTCATGATTGGGGAACTCACCGAATTGACACCCCTGCAATGTGAGAGTCTTACCTGCTGCTCGTCACTCCGTCGGTGCAACGCACACCTGTGAACGACTGCATGGCACACGACTGCTGAATGTTACAGTAATGAGATCAGACGAACGACAGGATGTGACAACAGTAAAAACACAAACACCTAATGAAGGGGATTTTCTATCATTTCCGTCGTGGTATAAACACGTGTTGGCTGCAGAATAGAGCTGCACACTCAGACAGGATTCAATGTGGCTGATTTATAGATTAAAAAAAAACATTCCCACCAGCCAAAGAACACCAGCGCAGTCACAGGTAAAACATGCAAACACACAGACAGTCCGAAGCCTTTCAACAGTGGGTTCAAACTCAGAATCCTCTTTTTCTGTGAGATCATGTTATGACATCCACTGCACCACTTCCTGCAGTCACCACAGGGGGCAGCAGAGCGAGATTGTCACTGCTCAGCAAAAGTTACAAAGTTCTGATTTAACTGAAAGAATGAAAACCATCAGTCATCTGATCGAGTTGGAAGAAGGAGGAGAGCTTTAAGATAAAGTAATAAATACATCATAAAAAATTCTGTATTTATTGAACATATATTCAAGATTCAAGATTCAAGATTCAAGATTTCTTTATTGTCACACCTATAAATGTCAGACATACATAGGCATGAAATTACGTTTCTCACTCAAACCACGGTGCAACAAAAACAGAGGACAACGACAGGACAAGTAACAGACAACAGAAAATAGTATATTAATAATAGTATATTAATCACTAATAATATTAATAACTATATCTCAGGGTTATTAAAAAAACACAAGATAAATGCTTCATTTGGGAAAACATTTTTAAACTAAAGTGGAATGTTGTACCAACATATTTAAATCGTAGAGTTAATCCCTTTTAATTATTAGTCCAGATTCTCAGTGAAATGTGATTGTGCACGTTTGAAGGGAATTCTGAATATTGCTGTTTTAACCGAACACACTGAATGTATTGTCTTAATTTCAGCATGCCTCCTGATTGAATTAAGGTTTACAATAATGACTGTGTGGTCCTTTTGATGTGGTGGTTACAACTTGAGGGAGCTGAGCCGTGACCGTACGCTGTAAGAGAAGAGAGGGAGAGGAGGGTCCAACTGGAACAACACATCACACAAGAAGATGCAGTAGAAATTAATGAAATGTGTAAAAGTGGGCAGGTATGATTACACGTTTCACACACACACACACACGGCAGAAAGAGTTCCCGGCACCATCACTGTTATCATCTTAACAAGGCAGCAATTTACTCTTATTGAGTTACTACGGTGTAATAACGGTCAGGAGGGCAGCGGCAACAACAAACTGCTGTATCATTATTCCAAACGTGTGTTTTCTCTTCTCCATCCCGGAAACACAGTAAGTGTAGTGTCGGCACACGACTCGAATTAAGGACTGCAAAAACCTTTGAGGCGTATTTCTTCCTCATTAAACTTCATGTAATTCTCCGAACCCTCCTGTGATTTATTACCACCGTTATTCGCACGGCGCAGCTAATTTTACAGGTGTTGCATATTTAGTGTTTATGTTGATCCATACGCACGACAAGTCTGTGCGGAAAAATTGGACTTTTAAATCATTCTCTTTCATCAACTGTTGATTACTTGTTTGTGTTTCCGTTGATTTAAAAGTGTTTTATTGTCTTCAATCTGTTCTCTGTGGCCTTTGAACATCCTTTTGTACTCCTGCGAAGCTCTTTAAGGAGCTTTATAAATACATTTGCTTTGTCTTTTCTTTCTTCACCACAAACAATGCTGATACTTACCCCTGATTATGTTGCACCCATGAGGCCGTCGTCTTTACTTACCGAGGCTGCTGTCATTTAGAATTACTTCTGAAAGTGTGTCAAAGTACCTCAACCTGGTTCCTTGGAACTTTTTTCCATGCTGACAGCCGCACAGGTTTACTGCCTCACAAAGACACACGCACGCACGCACGCACACACTCACAAATGCATGCACGTATGCACACATGCACGCACATACAGTAAGAGACAGGATCAAACGTCATCAAAAAAACATGCACACACTTATCACACATGCCAGAGTACAGAAATAGCCCCACATGCTACATGAGTGAGAATCACAGCTGTCTGTGTTCTGTGATTTCCCTGGAAAGTCAAAAGCAGAGTGGGAGGGGCCACGACTGCAACCGAGGGGGCATTCTCTCGTCTTGTCCATGCAACCAACAGGGGCCGTTTGGAGATAATGGAACAATTTTAATTTCCAAAGCAATTGGTTGAGGAGACTCCCGATGGAACGTTGAACTTGAAATGCACACATGGTTTTATCCCACATGTAATTCGACACAGAGCACGTGCATTCTCTTGCATACTTTGACACAAAGAACACTGCGTCCCCCAAGACCTGTTTTACACTACGAGGATGAAAAGGAATTTAAAAAAGCATGGACGAACAATCAATTGTGGAATTTTAATTGTGAAGACCGACTTGTAGCCACGGTCTCAGCTGTGAATTGCAACGTCTCAGTCGGAGTCTGCATGTTCACACGACTCTTTAACGCCCATTAAGAGTCTTTTCATCATCACAGAGACCTTGTAACTTATGAGCATAAGCAGCAAGGCTCCAAAGACCGGACCATTTGTCTGTGTCTGTTCCAAGTCAGACTCTACCTACCACCTACATGTATGCACACAAAGTGTCATTGTGAGGTTGTTTTACACACTTGGACTCAAGTTAGTGTTGCATGTACTTTAGTATGTGGTTGCAGCAGCCCGTGCATGCATATCGTTAAACGTTGGTATGCAGCCTGTGTCCACTCAATGCTTAAATCCTGAAGTGAGATTGAAGAATGAGAAGCAACTGCATGACAAAGGAGAGATTGGTTCTACTAACAAATCGACAAAACGCCACAGCGGAGGAAAATGTAGTGTGCTCTGCAGGGAGGGCGGATATGCAGGGGAGCAAATTGAATTCAACTCGCCTTTTTTCTATTTGATGAAATGTATATGAGCAATTTAAGGCAAATACTTTAGCGCAGGACGTTTCTCTCTCCCCTCACGGTTATTATTCCAACAAAGTTTGTACCGTATCTGCCCGCTACGACTCGCACGTACAGCAGACCCGTGTTAATGAACTGAGAAAAGGGAAAATATAACTTAAGTGGGTGTGATTAACAAAAAAAGTATGATGAAAATGAGACTAAAACAGCAGCAGACTTGAACTAGCCTCCCTGTGGTGGACAGGAATCCTTTGCAAAGATTCTTTCTGGCGTCAAAAGCTGCAGAAAAACGTTCATGCCGGCATTTTTATATCTCGCTATGTACTCAAGTGTCACAGAGGCATTCGCTTCCCTTCAGGTTGCATCGACATCGTTCCATCTGCTCTTCAGCCAAGACGTTCGCAAACGTACGCGACTTACACCATCAAGGCTTTAAATTTCTTCTCCTCATGAACGGACGTAATATCAGCGGAATCGCTGCTCTTGTCGCCGTTATTGATGTGAACCACATCCATCTGCGGAGCGACTTGTCAATAGAGCCGCTTTGCACATCGACCCAACAAGTGAAAGCCGGGGAATCCTGACAAAGATCCTGGCTTCCATAGCAGCAGTCATCCGGCTGCTATTTCATATATGTGACCCGATCCAGCAAAATGAGTCGCAATGACCCAAATGTCAAAATTGAGATTTTGGTATCAATGGAAAGTACTGGAAATAAGCTTTAAAATGATACCATTGTCAAAGTCCTACGTTGGATGGTTTTCAAAATATGGCCATTTGAATCAGGGTCTTCCAGCCTCTTTTTACGATTGAAAACCGGAGAAAATCGCGTTTGAAGTTTTTTCACCCGACATCCGTCGCGTCGTATCGTTCATCGTTATCTTCGCGGAGCTTCGTGGATTTGTTCTTCCTGGTCGCGTCCCTGGCTACAAACGTTTCGATATCAAGTTGCTGTCCTCTCATTACACCAACACAGCTAGCTAGCAGAGACAGTGACGTTTCCGAGGTGCAGGGAAACCCCCGCAGGTCGACGTTAACGGGGTCACTGCAGCGCATTTAATACAGCTTGAAAGTCGCGAGTCAACTTTAAGTGTCATTTACGTGCCTTTCCTCAATTATACGTGCTATAAAACTTTGGGAGATTGTTTTTGAATGTCATTTCTTTGAAACTA
>CAAKHC010002685.1:48531-69449 GCA_901007825.1 Macroramphosus scolopax | reverse complement strand
CCCCCTCTCAGCCCTGGTGTGACAATGGACGAATGGAGGAAAATTACTGTCCATCTTCCGACAAAGACTCAACACACATCTCTTATGGTTCTACCTCGACCTGTTTGACTCACCTTCCTTGAGCTAACTCTTCTCTGCTGCCATTTAGAATAAAAAGAAGTCAAGAAAACCTAGTTATTCCTCTTAAGTGTTTAGCTGACAAAGACTTGGATGCACAGTTGTTCAACTGTTGTTGACCAAAATTACAAAAGCGACCGCTTAATGACAAAATGTAAGTGCTTTTTATTTTGCTTTGAATTGTGGCTATTTACAGCTGCTACCTGTGGATTTGTGTGCGACAGCAGCACTTTCCTTAAGTTAGAGGCAGCAAAAAACAAATTCTAGTTGACATTTAATCTCGCAATGCATTGTAACCAGTTTATGTTTGTGCACAGAGTGAGTGCCTTTTCTTTGGAAAATGCGGAATAACCCATTTTGACCTCCACTGAACTGTGAACAGGTGAGTCCTTGCATGAGTAACCCGGAGACAAATCAATCATTCCTGCTTGCATTAAAGTTGACAAATTCTGCAGACGTTTGCACGTTACTGTGCACAGATGTACACAAAGTTCTGTAGTTAAAGGGAGCAAAGAGAGATCAAGTCTGCTATAACATTAATCACTGATAATACAGTAGATGTGAAGATTCCTAAGTGTCCAGTGATTAGCACCCACTGATTTGAATCTGCCTGTTGCTTTCTTGCCTCAGAACTCATCACTTTGTGCACCAGTAACCATGCAACAAAGAAATGACACGGCACTGGAGCCCACTTTCATCCTCGCTCGTCAAATTCCAACAAGCTGGGATTTCACAGCCCTCGGCGTCTAATACCGATGCCAAGACACCCTCTTGGGTCCGTACGAGGCACAGCGGGCTGTCGATTAACTCCAGTGTAAATCCCTTCATGTCACCATGAGATGCTCAGAGCAACGGCTCCAGCAGACGTGCGAGCGGCGCATGTGTGACCCTGACAGACACATGAGTTTTAACCCCGGCCGAGATCTCACGCTAGCCGCAACCATTTCTCTGTGTGCCTAAACATGACCAGACCTCAAACATAGAATCGATGCATTATAAAATATTACAATTAAAAATAAGACCATTTATTTTGAGACAAGAGACGCTCGCAGGACTCGTGCTGGTGTTTTTGACCACTGGAGGTCAGCAAGAACAGGAGTTGTTAGGTTGCTCTTTAATACATTAAATAGTTCACAAAGTGACAAAGAACCAGTATTCCTATAAACTTATCCTCCATTTTTGTTGTGTCCCTTCCAGAAGTGTGGTATATCATACTGGATTCTGCTAGTTCATGCAGAGCGCTGGAGTCACATTTACATTAGCTGATTGCCATCTGCCTGATTCATGCTTCACAAACTGTCTCATTCATCAGCTGTTACAGCCTTCTTCCAATTGTGCCCAAGCAGGAGTGCTTTTCTGATACGCTCTTGCCAACAACATTTGCTGCCGCTCTCTCTCCCCTCCCGCATGCCCACAACACACAACGTGTTAAAATGTTTGGTATTCTTTGATCATTTTAAAGCAGATATTCTTCATTGCATGAGCGGTCCATCACAGACCATTCTCAACCAGCATATACCTATTTCTTATAAATGTTTAATTACTTGACATAATTAACAGATAAGCTATATTGATGCTGATATTTTGTTGCTAATATGCATTTCAAAGGGAAACGCTCCACCAATCACCCAAACTTTTACTTTTACTACACTTGCATCTTCCTGTTCTCCACTTGCACAATGTAATGTTGCTATTTCCTTTTTCAAACTTTACTTTACCTACTTTATCTTCATTTCGGTAGCCAGCTTGGCTAGCTGGCTGGCTAATGTCGCTAACAGCTATCAAAGACACCGGGGTGATTATCAAAATTATGAACAGAAAATGTAACGTCTGAGTACAAATGTACCATATGAATGGAAAATACTGTTAACAATTTGTACAAAATTGTCTGTAAAAGTGATTACTGACAGCTGGTGTCAACGGTTTAGCATGCTATCACTGTCATGGAGTTGACAGCAGGTTGGCGGGAATAAAAAAACGTGCAATTAAAAAAAAAGCAAAAACGACACAATACAGGTGGATAGTTGCTAAAGTTCTTGCAAAGGGTTTTTAGTTGGTGTCAACATTGGGAAATGATGTGACATCATTTCTGTCCTGTAGAATGTTGCATGTATGCATCAGATAACAAAAACAACAGTTATTCCTCGCCCCCGACGGCCACCTTGCTGTTTTCCTTACCCAGCACCAAAGTGCTTTATGACTGAGCAGGAAAGCACTCTGAACAAAGCCCATTACGCCAAGGTCAATTGTATTTGTCAAAATGTGTCTGACTGAACCTATCACATTATCTCCTTGTTTTTTTTTCCTTTAGGGCAATGCATCTGTTCAACTGGCAAATGAGCCGAGAAGAAAAAAAAGAGTGTGCTGACATTTTCCCTCCCGCTGTATTCAGTCAAAGTGTCTGTAGTTAGATATGCAGATCAGACTGCTCCAGTGCTGGGGGAGACTCGTCTGTGTGGAACATCATGTTTCGCGTATGAGCGATCGGTCCATGCTTGACTATATTCAAACTAATCTTAGTTGTTGGGTGTCTTTCCTAAAAACATTTCAGACCAGAATCTTACCACGCTTAGACAGAGCCACGCAGTGGCAATAGAGGGAAATGATGGTCTATTGAGGCCATGTTTGGAGCTCAAAATACTATAGTGAGCACAGGAAATACAATTCATTTCCTTGTTTTGATTAATTCGTTGGCACGAGGTGTGTGATTACTACTGGTTTAATGGTTCTTTAGAGAACCAGTGTATCTGTAATTATTAAGGTTTTTGGTCAGGCCAAGACAGCTAATTATAGTCCAGGGAACATACAGTTTACAGTAAATTTGGTTTCTATGACTCCTTTTGGGAAACAAGGCCCAATTTGAAATATACTGGAACTACTCTTTAAACTCTTCGTTTTCAAAGTCGGGCCAGACATAACGTAATAAATAACATCAGAATCTTATCTGCTATGCCCGTCTTTCTATCATCATCCATCACAAGAACTGTCAGTTGCCGTGGTAACTGTCTGCATCTGCAGCAAGGCTGTTCTGTTCCTGAAAATGTTGCAGCTAGCTCGCTTGCTAGTATCTTAGCTTAGTGCTGCTGCTATTATTGAAATCCACAGTACTGCTGTTCAAGCGATGTTGATGTATACGAAAATATTTTCGGCATCTTTGACATCGGCCATAGAATTGTCAATAGATTTTTAAAGACATCTTGCAAAAGACGGCCACCAGTTAGCAGCTAATGCTATTTGAGGGGGCTTGTTTTGCAACCCCTGCTTTAAACTAAGCCACACTTAAGGTCCAGGAGGGAGGGCGTCTTTTATTAACCCACATAAGGCCGGCTGGTTCAGGATAACTCTGACACTTGTATTTAAGTAAACAGAACTAATCAGACGAGTGAGAACAGGCGAACAGGAAAAGAGCTGGTCGGCTGGGGATGAGACGAGCAGGACTAACGAAGCTGATGCAATGCAGGTGTGAGGAAAGAGCACGAAGGGCTACAGGAAACCAGGAGGGACACACAGAGCGGGTCGGCAACCAAAACACACATGACAAGCACACAAAACCCCAAATGAATACATCGGAAATCAAAACTACAGACCGTAGGGGGGGGCTGTGGCCTAAAGGTGAGAGACATTCACAGCTGACGTGACATCGAGCAAGGCTTGTAAGCCCCAACTGCTCCTCAGGCACCGCTAATTGGCTGGCTGCCGACAGGACACACAGCGTGTGTGTGTGTGTGTGTTCACTGTGTGTTTGCATGTTCACTATCTACCAACGGATGATCAAATGCATGGGAATTAATAAATTATTTTGAAATTCTAATTAAAAAAAAATAAAGCCCAGAAGGGAACAAATCAACAGTCCAGACAGGACTGTGACGACCAGTCTGTATCAGTCGGAAAGGCTGGCTTGTCAAGATGAAGAGAGAGTGTGATACTGACTTTGTTGAAAAACAGAATATACCTGAAATTGAATACAGAAAGTAAAAGTTAAGGGGACGTTGTCCTACATTCTAATGTATTCAAGTTGAAAATGCACCTGCAGCCTGGCAGTCCTAACAATGTGCATTATGTTTAGCAGAGAAACATGCAAAACGTGTGCAAGCATGCTAACATCTTCCGAATAGCACAAAAGAAAAACAGTCAATTAATATTTCTACAATGTCCTTGAACATTATTGTGAACTGTCATGTTTCAGGTATAAGACAGCTTCAGTGTCTTGCTGCTGCCCGAGCAGTTCTCCCACCAAACACAACAACAGCACCAAAGATGAACAGGCGAGCGTATCATCAGGGCCAGTCCCGGTCCTTCTCATCATGAATAGAGAAATAAAAGACACCATGGAACCAACGACCCGTAAACAGATAAAAGAGGCTCCCTCGCCAGTATGTTTACGTGCAAACTTGAACTCCACCTCCGTCTGTCTGTGTCTCACTTGCTTGCGCTGTGTTTTGTCAACTCTTTAAAGGCAAGTACCTTTGATTAACCACCGTGGGCAGAGGTGTTTATAATAATATATTTGAAAATGTATAACAGGAATTCTGGGGAGCCCGTTTCAATGCGTCTTCTGCAGCAGCTTCTTGACCTGAACAATGTCACATAGCACATTCATCTCTTTGTAGGTGCTGTTGTAAAGCTCCGTCTCCTGGTCCTCCAGATTGACACACATTGACTTCCACCTCCAGTTTGTCTATCTTGTATCATGTTCGGCGAACCTGTCAGTGAGAATATCTAGAAGTGTCTTCCCGTTATTGCCTTTGATCTTTCGAAACATGCGACGGCACACTATAGCTCTGATATTGGTGATCCATCTAACAGCCGAGCTATTTCAATCTTGACTTAAGTAGAAGACTGACTGACAGACAGATATTGCCCTGGATTGCCGTGCTGCTTGCACAGTAACTTATATTAAGGAATAAGAAAATGAGATGAAAGAACGAGAGACAAGCAAAGGCAGACGGTGTCTGATATACAAGAAGAGAGGTAATTAAATACACTCATAATCAATGAATGATTGGAGGTGATGCTGGCTGATGCAACGTTCTAGTCAGAGTGTGTGTGCGTGCTCCATGGAGAGAGCGTTCCAATACAGAGGGAAATGACAGACCATAACTACCGGCTGTTTGCCTATATTGCCGACATTGTTGCAGGTATTACCGTGAAGGGAATGAAAAGGTAAAATAGGAAAAAAGAAAAAAAAAAAACATGGCCTTAAAATACATTACTGATGATTTTTTCTTGCCTCTGGTGTAAAATGATAAAAGGTCTCACAATAAAAGTGTTGTCAACATTTGCATTTTTTCTCCGCACTGTGTTATGACATGTGTCAAGCAAAAACTCCAGTTCTCCAGTTTAAAGTTGCACTCCTTTGTCAGCACAGAAGTCGGTGGGAACACATCAGAGATAAGCTGGTTCGTCTGACTGAGGGCATTCTTTTGGAGATGGGCAGAGTAGCTGTCTGACTTTGCACATTTGTCTTCTGCACTGAGGCACGGCAGCAGTTCATCTTGATAATGGAAAGGGCTATGTGAGCGGATTTGGTGAAATAACCTTTTGTGAATATAATTCCAACTTTGAAAAGCAGTGTGTGAGTGTGTGTGTGTGTGTGTGTGTGTGTGTGTGTGTGTGTGTGTGTGTGTGTGTGTGTGGCTGGAGGGGCGTGCAGGTCGTAAATAAAAAAAAAAGACAAAAGAAGTGATTGTATCATCAAACATCTTATCTCCATGCCTTTTATATATCGCTGACCTGGGCCTTGTAAAGTGTCTTGATTGACTTTTTCGCAACGTGTTGTACTTTCTTTGTGCACAGTTGTCGGGGAGTCATTTAGTTTAGTTTGTTGTTATAACAGTTTCATCCTAAGTGCATTCCTGTGTGGACGGTTAAGTGCTCTCAAAGAGGCGGCACATAAAAAAAAAGAAAAAAAAGCGTGTACTCAGAGTGTTTTATCTATGCATCCGAGGCTCTATTCAGTCCTGGTATTAGTGGACAACTCTAAACACAAGTTAGTCATTGAGATCTACTCACTCAGACCACATTAGGATGCGGTTGCAATCAGACGTCTTTTCCCAGACTGTACGAGGATGTGACCTTGGTCACACTGAAGCACTTGTTGCGTACTGTTTCAGTACACACTTACATGCATTCACACGCAGCAACGACAGTCACAAACAAGCATTGTTTCAGAACATCGGAGAGTTTCAAAGGAAAAGACACAGTCAGTGTTGTTCTGATTTATTCTGCTCTTTTTAATTTCAAACAGACTAGGCAATGGAAGTGCATCGCCGCCTCCCATTAGAAGGATGCATTTGGTCTTTTGCAAACAAAAACATGTTTATTTGCATGTAAAGCCGGGAGGTTAGACACAAATCCATGTGGTCTCTAGAGACTCTTTCCAATGCCGAGGGTGACCTGACGTGTTCAGAGCTGCCCACCTCGTGATCGGATCACCCAAGACACGTGTTAATGCCCGGTCTGAACAGGGCCTAAGATCCCAATGTTTCATGTGAACAGGGCAGTGAAGTGGCCAGATAGAACATGCATTAGAAACAACCTATGAGTGGGACTCTTTTAGAGGCCAAATTGAAGCCTCTACAGCCAATTAGAGCACTGGAGGCTGAAGTACAGTTGATCCCCATGGCAACACGGGCTGAAGGATATAGCATTTTGTACCTCTTCCTCCTACTTCTCTGTCTCCATCTTTTCATGTGGAAGTGGCCTGCTTTGTCTTGATCTTCTGAGACATGCAGCTTCACTGGAGGAAGATGTTTTTCGAGATGAATTGTGAGGAAAGATTGGAGGGAAAAAGGGTACTTGAAGAGCATCGGAAATGACAATTTCCAATGAGATGACGGAACAGCTCTGTTTAATAAGTTTAACATGCATTTGAGACAATTATAAAAACATACTTTGACAGTGAAGTGGAGGAAAGATTTGGAGGAAAGATGGGTCGACTTTCCATAACCCTGATTGTGTGTTTTAAACCTTCAAAATGAGGTGATTTGCAGTGAAACGATTGAGTTGTGTCGGACCTCAATCCTCCTTTTCCTGATCACTGCACTGATCCTGGTTCCAAATTGTGTGTAAGGAGGTGTAAGCACGCTATCCATGATATACAGTCTCTATTTAATCAAGATCATGGCCACACAAGGGCTCCTCTACATTCCCAGACAAGCTATTTGCAGCGCTGAAATTGCTTTGAGTATATATATTACAACACTGTGTGTATGAGTTTTCTGCTTTGCATTGCTTGTGTTTTACCATTGTGGGTTGCATAAGATTTTAAAATGGGTGTTTTGTAAATAGCATATGCAGACTAATGTTACGATCCTCGACTGATATTGCGACATGTCCTCTGCAGGCAGGGGTTGACTGGCTCTGCTGCCTGACTCATGCAATCAACTTCTGTGGCAGCTAATTGTTGAGAAATGAACATTTGCATCTGCCGCGATTTAGCAAATTGACATGCCAGCTTGCAACATGCCACTTGCCCTCTCGCTGTCATCCCGTGACATCTGTGGCTCTGTGATGTAGGGCACATCTGGAGGAGGATTTGGGGTGACCTTTTATTGACCCCAACATTAGGTACATCTGTGCAGTGATCATGACGTTTAATCAGCATCTTAATAGTTGTAAAAGAGATGGATTATCTTGGGGGGAAAGAAAAAGGCTCCCTAACAGTGATATTAACAAACTGGTGATCAAAGCAAATCTTTATGGTTTTAGCTTATATAAAAACAATATAAGAGTGATGCGTTCATAACTTTGTCCATCAGTAAGTGGTCGGTGTTGTCGGTGCGGTGCTGCTGTGACCCTCCTGGATTCCTGATCACTTCTCAATCACATCGCCTGCTCGGCCTCGTTCCCGGCTCTTGATTCATCCTCCTGCAAATGGTTCTATCAACCCTGGTTGTAGTATTCTCTCACACTCATGTTAAATCTCAGTATTTTCCTTGCACCAGCTTCTAACCGTGTTCCTCGTCCCTCCAGGCTCCCCGATGCCCTTTCCTCCTCTAGTCGCCTCAGCGGAAATTCCAGTTCAGCCTGCCACCTCAGCTACTAACCTGCCTCCCACCTCCTCCACAGAAACTTTTTCGCCCCTAAACCAACTACACATCAATTTCAGCAAAGTTGTCTCTGTCTGGTTTTGGTGCAGAAATCGAATGAACATACAGCAACAGTTCACCAGTGTTCATTTGTGTATGTCTGCGTGCATGCATGTGCCTATCAATGCTATTAAATGACCACTCCACAGTACAAAAAGCAATTACACTCCCAGCTCCCTCTCAGTGCAGTGAATGTGGACTTTTTAGAAGAGCCTGGGGTGATCCGGCAATTGGAGCAATAGACGGAAATGGGGTGAGACGGATGAAAAACAGAAGAGGAAAGGGATAGGGGTGTGAGCGAAAACGCTCAATCTGGAAGAGTGCCGATGTACTATAATAGCTGCAGAGCGAGGCAATCTCGTGGAGCTGAATAGTGTTGAAAGATAGATAGAAGCTGGATGGAATGGTACAAACAGAGCTTAGTTTGAGCTGAATGCTATAGTAACACAGAGGTCACACACTGAAGGACAGATGCCTCTCACTTCGCCTGTTTGCCAGCCGACTAGGAGTTTGTAAGCTCCACCATTTCCCACCACATTGCCCTCGTGTGTTTGAGCTGTTCACGTTAGGTTGATTGATCTCAGGTCATGTTTATTTAAGATTCTGTCCTTAATGTTGGAGACACACGAGAAACATCTAATGCAGAAACATTCACACTGCATTAGAAAGGATATATGACCATGAATGAGAGTGAGTATGAAGGAGAAGCTGATTCTTGCGTTGTTTTGTTTGTAGAATTACATAAAGGCCGATTTTCACTGAACTTGGTGAAGGCCAAGGAAACTAACGTTGTACTTTCGGTAGGATCCCTCCAACATGGTGAATAACAAAATGTATTTACATCACATTTGGTGAACGTCACTAAAGTCACAGTGCCTGCCAGCACGATTCCAGAATAATTAGCCGCTCCGGAGTGAAACTCCCTGCAGTGACTTTTGTAAAAGCTGTCAAAGACCTTCAAAACAACGCTGCAGAATTCGGCGACTTGATGGTTAAACCCCAGCGACTTTCCAAAATTAGAAAGTCGCCTGTAGCCTGCTGCCCTGTGAGCGACAGACTCATCTCTCATGCATCTACTCGAGAGATTTTCGAAATTAAGAAGAAATTGGTGAATGTGTTGTTTCCTGTGCAGGTGTCCCGTCCCGCAGTGTTGAAGTTAATCCCAGGAAACAGACAAACGTCCAACAAGTTGCTCCTCAGAGATAATGAGCCGCTGAGTGCTGAGTGAGATGTTTGCGGGGCCAGAGGGCCGGGATTGGAGTTGCTTCAGTGGCTCTGCATATAGACGGCCAGGGCTCGACTCTAAATTAGTGAGCCTTCTGGATCAATGTGGGCTGTAATTAGCTGCTATTGATCCCAGACAGATCAGCCACTACAGTAGGCCACAGACAAGCACCTCTCCGACGTCCATCAAGCAGCATCCCCAAAGCCCAGCAGCACAGCAGCACAGCCTCAGATCACCCTGAGAGCTAACAAATAATATCAGCCAGCACACTCAACTCCTGGTAAGTGCACTAAAGATACTGTTCAACATTTCAGGATTCACTTACATATTCCATTAGTGCGCAGTGAAATGCATCTTTTTGATTCAGTGTTTTATTTAGCCTTCCATTAAATCTTTAAGATCACATTATGTGCTTGCGTAAGAAAAAAGTGGGTCAAATCCCAGGCTATTATTCTGATGCAACAGCCATAAATCAGGCATCATTATGTGCCAGAAGTGTGGACAACACCGGAGATGATGGTAATGCAATCCGCCATTTAGGTAAAAAAAAAAAAAAAAAGGTCCAATCTCCGCCAAAATCAAGACCGTTTTACATATCTCATCAAAGTGAATTTGCTCTTTTTACTATTGCTGATGATCTGGGCTCTCATTAAGTTGTGTTTTTTCCTTTTTTTTTGCTCATGCGTTCTAAACCAGACATTGTGAATTGGAACCTTCTTGCACGGTTCAACCACCTTCACAAATGTCAACGCCGAAAATGTGTTTTTTTTTAAATACATGTGTTGAATTTGTGATCACAATAAAGCATACGGCCTGTAATTATAATAGGCCTGCCTGTCGGAGATATGAAGCTGAATCCAGAGCTTGAATTGTTGAAACCCTTTGAACAAGCGCAATGGCAAAGGAAGTGTGAAATGTGGTCAGAATTACTGCTTTGCACGTCGTCGTTCCCATTAAAGGAGCCGCGTCTAAGGGCCTCGTACTTTCACGCCTAATAGACGTGAAATTTCCGGCTTTGTGTGAGTTTAGAAATGACCGTGGCTAAATTGTTGTGTTTCAGAAAGCATGCTTCAAAGAACAATAATGGCATATTAAAGATTCAGACCTGTTCATTCAGTTAGCGAGCGGTTTACAAACACCACCTTCAATCACAGGGGGACATTCATCCGTGTGAGGTGGATAATTAACCGCGTTGACCTTTATGACAAACACTTTATTTTGAAATGCTGCAGAGGACAGCTGAACACCAGTGGGAGGATACACAGTTTGGAGAAAGTTGAATGATCGGTATTGCCGGGGTCTCATCCAGGTGTAAGAATATGCAGCAATACTTAAAGTAGGTGGAGTATTTTGTTCTTCAGGCGCCTTCCACCCCGGCTGATAGAGGCAATGATGCCATTTAGAGGTGTTGTTCTATTTAAAAGCATGTCAGACTTTGGCGAGCTTCACCGTTGAACATGAATAATTGCCTTTGCCTCCATCCAGTACCGCTCTCAAACTTACTGAACTACTAGAATATCCAATTTCAGCGAGTCCAAATGTCCTTTTGCTGCAGTCTGGCTTGGTTAGATTCAATATTGCTGTGATGCATGCAATTCCAGGGCCCAAATGAATCTCCCAGTGCAAGCCCATCTCAGGAAAGATGTTCCCAGAGATTGAAGAATAGGGATACCAGGTGGAAGAGTATAGTTGTGCAAAGTGAGTCAGAGCAATTTGCACTCTGCAGGTTAAACCAAACTTTCTCTGATTTATAAAAGAGAAACTTGAATCAGCAGAAGAAGAAAAAAATAGTATAACAATGTGTTTTTTTTTTCCTCCCAAAGACTTTCAAAGAGAATCTGGGAAGACTGACTATCAGATCAAAATTGGTATTGTAGGCTGCAGCCACCGCCAGACACTTTTACTTTAATTCAGTTTAATTCCTACAGTATGTCGTGTCTCTCTTTTGTTATGGCTGGTGCTTCACAAAAGAAATAAATGATTTGTTCATGTTTTTTATGTTCATCAATGAATGCTTCGTTTTTAGAAACACGTGCAAATAAAATCCATTTCATGTGACAAAGATTGTGTGAAGTTAATAACGACGAAGAAAAGGCAGTTTGATCTTCTGCTGGGGAAGAAATATCTTTCTAATCTCTGAAACTGAAATGTGTTAATATAAGTCTCAATGTCAGCGTCATTTTCATTTTATTTTGGAAGTCTGCAGATCTCCTAGGGAGATTCTCTCTCTCTCTCTCTCTCTCTCTCTCTCTCTCTCTCTCTCTCTCTCTCTCTCTCTCTCTCTTTCTCTCTCTCTCTCTCTCTCTCTCGTTATGGTCGGAGGTTCGGAGGTTTCTCTCTAACTAATGCTGATATGCACGTGTGGTGGATGAACCGCTGTGTTTTCCCACGTGTCCTTGAAGGCACCAGATTCAGTGTTTCTAGTGTGCATGTGATCTCCTAAGAATAGTGACATTATTGTCAGGATCAATTGTTTCTCTATGTTTTGATCATCTCTCATCTGAAACAAAAACCTGCTTGATGTCTGCAGCACGAGTTGCCATGGCGATATATACCACTTAAAAGCAGATCGGAGAATCCCGGGTTAAATCTAAAGCCAGCTTACAAATCCTTCTTTGTTCTACAGACCTCGGACTCGTCTTTGGTTCTGCAGGTTCTTTTGTTTTTCTTTCACCCAGGTTGACGTATAGGGTTTCCTTTTTTTGTATTAGTGTATTATCTACTTTCATTTGCTAGTTAAACAAAGTGTTTTTAGATGTTTCAGAGGTCCAGATTTCCTTCCTCAATGTATTTATGACACTTTGGAGGCTACATCGTCACGTCATTCAAATGGCCCTGCCTGGGTGGCCTGCCTGATGTTTGAGATTCTGGCTGTGTTGCGTTCCTGTGGTGTCCACTTCAGTCAGTGCTCAGACTCAGAGATGTGTCAGTGGCTCCGATGCGGCTTGTCAGGCATGCTCTAGCTTCCGGCCAGCCTGGTCCAACCAGCCCCGACCCTCCTCGCACTCCTGGGACCGTCCACAGACAGCCATCACAACGTCGGTCTCTCTCTGTCTCTCATCCTCTCATCAATCCGCTGCTTGTCCCTCAAGTCTCGCCATCGGAGTGTGAACATCAGGATTAGGTAAATGACAGGCCGGATCCACAAAGTTGACTAGGCCTTTGGGTCTGGCTCCTCATACTGATATGTGGACTTGTGTCAACACTGTTTTGCTCCCTTGTGAAAATCTCATTAAAACAACTAATTATTCTATCATTGTTCCGTCTTTTCATTAGTCTCATCATCGATTATATCAATAATCATTACAGTCTTTGCCTCAGCGCGAGGCAGCATCACCTGATGTCGTTACCACTGGAGGGGGGAGCTGTCACAATGAAGATGAGCTTCTCCAGATTAGACCTTCATCACTCTGAATCTTCCCATGTGTAAGGTACGCCACCCAAAGAGGAGCCACTCTCCGCACACTTCTCACACTCGGGCTTTCCCTTGATTGTGTTTCGTTTTTCTAATTTCAGAAAGTAACTGAAACCTTAAGCAGAAATTGAAAAGCATGCCTTGATTGCAAACTCAACTCAGGGCTTGGCAGGACTCAGTAACCCTCCTTCATTCACTCTTGCCCTAAAATTCCCCAGTAAATCTTCGCTCATCTGCATTGTGCTGCAGCCATTCGGCTTATTGCACCTTTAGAGCAAAAACTGTTGAAACTCGGTGAACCTATAGACTCTTATATCCTCCTCTGTTGGAATTCAGCTGCTGTTTTCTTCCTCCAACCTGTTCTTCTTTCTCAAACAAAGGGTATTTTATTCATTACAATAGTCGTCCCTTCATCATTGATAATGTAGTAATTTCGACAGCCGTGTATTGATCGTTGTGGAGAGCCTGTTCTTCCTCCCACTCGTTACGTCTGTTCTTAATTCCTCCCTTAAATGCGTCGTACAGTTTTCTCCTTATAACACAAATGGGTGAAACTTGTGTTTGTTGAGCATCTGTCTCTTTATCACAAGATGGCATCACTGTTGACTTGTAATGTAATTAAGATTTAAAGAATACTCTGGCAATTACCTGTCTAATGGGGCGTTTATCCGCCCTCATTCTCCAAGCTGTCTGTCTTGCTGGCTGCCTCACTGAGAGGCAGGCAGATGCATCTGTAATTGCTGCCAGAAGACGAGAGAGAAGCAGGTTCAGCAGGACGGTCGTGAGCCCCCCCGGACGTCTCCAGTGGTGTCGACTCCGAGGCCTTTCACTCTCTCGGACTGTAATCCTCGTGAAGTTGATCACAGCTATAGGAGGAGGAAAAAAAAGCCCGTATCCCCCAGGTTTGGAGAAGATGTCGATCACCTGACCAACCAGCGAGCCAGGGAACCCGTTGCCTTTCTTTGTCTCTCCAACATGGTTGGAGAAAGCAGGGGAACATGGGAGCGTGACCACTTGGAACTCTCCATATTCAGGGATGCAGTGATGTGGTGGTGGGGAGGTTACCTTCCCCATCATCAGTGACACCTGAAAGACACCCTGCAGTGTTGCCCTGACAACACTCATGAACCTGCTTGCCCCCCTGGTGGGCCAAGTCAGAGTTGACTGACATCTTGACTTTCTACCTCTTTGCTCCAGTCGGATCGTGTCATCGCAGGACGTATGTATGCATGTGTATGTTCTGAGAGTGCATGTGTGGCGGTGGGTCCGGCAGGGGGGCTTCACCAGGGATGCGGGGGGACTCACCACCTCTGGAGTGGTGTGCGTGTAGGTGCAGAGGTTCAACGTGGTATTGAAGACGGAAAGGGGTGTTTAGATAAATGGGGAAGGGGCAGAGGACTTGAGGTGGAGAGGAGATGGGCCTGCAGAGGTTGAATTGGTTTTCTTCCAGTGTAATAGAACCAGATCCACCACTGCTTGATATTCTACAGAGAATGCTTGTCATTTCGAATGATGGGAATGTGGGATTGGACGACAGTAGCGGCAGTATCATCCATTAAAATAGCTCGAATACACTTGTACAAGGTTAAATGAAACCAATATTTCATGCAGGAAATTGTCTACTTCTTGTACGGCTATTGTCTGTACTTAAAGGAAGATACTGATGATGGTAAATACACACATGCATAAACACACTATGCTGTACGCAGCCGGTCTGACTATCTATGGTTAATCAATACAGATTAATTTGCTGAACGATGCTTTCACTGCACTTATTTTTAAAGAAAAGTTATATGTATATTTATCAGTATTCAAAGAAACCCCGTTATTGTTGTGGTGCAACTTAATTAAAATTGTCAAGGGAACATGAATGTCGATACCAATTGCCAACATTTCGATTGCTGGTGACACAACGAGTCAAGTCGGTGGAACTCTCTTCCCGGCGGCGATGTTTGTCTGCACAAAATGCCACGACAAATAAAAGCAGAAAAAAAACAAAACAAATTCAGTCAGCATCGATTTCATCAACAATCTTTAAAGGGATCATTAGTATGTAAGATAACCAGCTAGCCCCAAGCTAGGTCCTGTCTCTTTGAATCAAGTGGTAACTTAAGAGGCTACAGTGGATCGCTGCAGTCCAACGACCTGCAGATTGTCTTAATGCATCCTGCAGAAGCACGAGGGAGCAACAGACCAGACGCACAATCCTATATTACCTACAGGGTGGACATGCCAACTCTCTGGTGATGTCGCCCCCTACTGGTCTGGAGTGCAGCACATGAAGCTCTATCTTGTTTATCTGAGAACTATTTATATCTTTTAATAGTCTTTTGTCTCAGCGCAGTCCAGTTCCGGCGGCTCCTTCACGCCGAGACCAGAAAGCAGAAACACGCCAGGCTGACTCACATCACTTAATGTCATTACCACCGGAGGGGAAGCTATCAAGATGAAGACGAGCTTTTTCCACATTACACCTTCATCACTCAGGCCTCCCTCCATGTGTGAGGTCTGCAAATCCAAACAAGAAGCCGCTCTCCGCACACCTTCACGCGGACGCTTTCACTTGATTGTATTTAGTTCTCTAATTTCCGTGGATTTGGAAAACACATCTGACAAATAGACGCTTGGAGATGTCAGTTTGGATCAAAGTGAGGGGGCTTTATTTTCTTTATAGTTTGAGTTCCAGTTGAAGTCAAGAATTGACAAACAAACTGTAAAAAGAAAGGTTTTATTTTCTTGGTTGTTGCAGTCTTTCAGCGACGTACCTCTAATGGACGCTACGGTTTGGTACACAAGCAATTAGCAGTTATGTTTCATTAAGTTGTTTTTTTGATTTTTTCAAGAAGGACTTAAAGATACATTATAACAAATCCATTTTAGACCGTGGGTGTGAAAACGCAGGGAAGGCAAATGGAGCCGTGTGGATGCTCCTCCAATAAGAGGCATAAGAAGGTGAAAGTTAAGTTTCCTCCAAAGGAAAAATATAGAACGAGCGACCTGCATTTATTTTAGACACTCTGAATATTTGGAACTTAAATTGGGAATCACTCAAAGCATCTCAATGAAAGAGTCAGAGTATTCCTCTCAAACGCTTCCAGTTATGTATCGTGTGTGTGTGTAATCCCGGCAGTGTGTTACAGCCGCGGGGTTGGCGCGTCTCTGTGCAACCTGTAGAACAGATCCGCCCATATAGATTGATCGATAGCGGTGGCTGATTAATTTAAGTGGACTATGAGGTGTATCAGGTTAGTGGTTGTCAGATTATAGCCCTTAATTGATTGATCCAGCTTTATTAGTCATGTAATGAAATTACCTGTTGACAAGCCACGCAGGATGGTTGTAATCAATAAACACTGGGGGTGGATCGGATTACAGTCATCATCTGGGGTCTTTGTACAAACAGACACTTCAACATTAGTCACAGGTTTTGGTAAATATACAGTTTATATGAGTGTTTTATGTGTGCTGTATATAACTGTTATAGTTCAGTATTAACATGTTGAATGTCTGCTACAGACGACACATCGTCCTTTACACATATTATTACACATGATTGTGCTGGGCCACCGTGTTCGGTCTCACGTCCAGAACAAAGGACGCCATTCATCACCTTCCTGTTACCTGACACCTCGATGAGTGATGTGAACAAAGACTCTGAGTGCAGCCACGGTTGATCACTGAGACATTTGACCCGCCCCTCGGGGTGATCAATGCCTTGACCCTGGTTAGTGAGAACCGCACCAGCGCCAGACAACAGGCTCTTTTTTCCTCGTTCAAGGAGGGAACTCGGTAACTACCTGCTCATAACCTAAGCTGAGCATTAGATGTTAACGTTGTTAACGTGCATGCATCGATGTGTCCTACTGCTATGCATGAAGAGGCACCTTCGTATCACTTACATGAACACACACCTGTGAGCAGAGATTGGCAATTCAAATAAAGGTTGAATGACTGTAGGTACAATGCAGCAAATAGCTTTAAGAAACTGGATAAAAGAAAGATAACCTGCCGTCCTCGGGGGTCGCTGCATGCCCGAGCAGTTTAGTCATCATATACACTAAAGCTCAGAGGATGAGTGTTTGACCGGCTATTGGCCGTGTCCGCTGCCCTAATTGGAAACAGCATCTCGCTACTAGCTCAGCAGCCCTCGTGCATGTTGTATTCCGAGCAGCAGCCGAGTTAATGCTACCACAGACTCCCCTGTCATTCTCCAGTTCATTTCAATACATGGCTCACTTCTTTTTGCTGCAGGCGTCTGCTAATAGGGACCTTGCTCGAGGCACTTTACACCTGTTGTGTATCGCTGTACCAACACAGGGCCGTGATATTCACAACAAATCTGAACCCACTCATTAGTTCTGCTCCACTCTTATGGGAATATTAGGCCGTCTGTAGAATATTCAATATTTACTACGGCTGTATCTTTTCATATTGAATACAAAACTGCTTGTTAATCTATTGATATGCGATGATTGAGCGCGTTCTCCTCTGCAGGCTATGAAGAGGACATTACGAGCCGCAGCATGCTGGGTCTACATCTCTTCCAGCAGTGTGACCCAGTTGCCAAATCCCTCGCACACACACACACACACACAGACACACACAGCTCTTCTGGTGGGCATTGCAAAGGGATAAGTAAAGTGTCATTCCCTCACCAGTGTCTTATGATTCAGTGTAAGGAAGGATAGCGACATTTCAAGGAGACTGAAGGAAAAGGAGGAAAGATTCTCTTTGCCTTCTTCCCGTGTGTGTGTGTGTGTGTGTGTGTGTGTGTGTGTGTGTGTGTGTGACGCACATGCTGGCTGACTCCCCTCCTCTCTCAGTGACAGAGCTTTACTCTTGTACACACAGCTCACTGTTTCCACCAGTTCAGCTGCCACTCGATCAGCTGGAGTTTAAGCGCTTTCCTTCGCCCTTTCCCCCCTCCAACAACTCCCTCTCCTCCTTCTTAAAGTATCTTTCCCTCCATCCTGGTTCCTGTATTTCTTCCTAGCTCTTATTTGACTTTCTTCTTTCCGATCCTGATTGCTAATTCACATTTTATTTAGCATGTTTCGTGCGACCGGATTTATCTTCCCCCTCAGCTTTTCTTTTCTTAATTCATGTTTATTTCTTAAGTGTTTTTCTTTTTGTATTCACCACTGCTCTGTTTGTTCTAGCGGTCGTACAAAAACTGACAATCTTGTTGTGAATCAACAACAGTCTCCGAGGTATTTCTTCCCTCTGAAATGTTTGCCGATTAGAGGAGAGTATTTTGCAGACAGCAGTGAGTATGTGCACCGTAGGTAACTGAAATAGCAAGACACTTTTTTTTGCACAGTGTGTGGGTGGCGGCGCTCTCAAAGATGGTCTAAAAGGATATATAGTTAGAGCAATCTGCCCACATGCTGTCAGACATGAGGCTGGAGTGTGTAATGGCAATAAATGGCCTTTTTATGGGTTCGTCTATATGCATACAGCGGGCCCGTACCCCAGAGGCGAGGGTCTGCCTAAAACGTGACCGTCTAGAAGAAGGGGATAGAGGCCAATGGCAGATTTGTAGCCCAAGGCGTGGAAATCTGCATTCAGCTGAATTTAATATTAAGTGTCTCTCATCCATCTCACTGAACCCTTAAAGCCTGCATAAATTTGCACTGGTTGTAGTTTTAATCATCCTGACCATATTGCCTAGTTCTGGAGGCAGAGTGTGTTTTGTGTAAGTGTTAAGTACAAGGCCTCGTGCCACGGACGCGGCGGCCTCCAGAGGTGTTTGACTGAAGTGAATGGCGAAGGCAGAGGCCTGCAGTCGGGGCGCGATGCCATCATCTTTGGCCAGGATGTTGTCAGGGTTGTGGCAGTGATTGCCGTGCCACACAGCCCGGGGATATATTGTAGCTGTGGCTCTCATGCCTGTCTGCTCCCCTGTCCTCCGTGTTGTGAGACACACTACTGCCCTGGAGCTGGGAGCGATGGCATGGAGCCTCGCTGGCCTACCTGTGTCTGCCCTTATTCCATCAGCCAACAGTGGCCTCTCTTTGTGCAAAGAGGCAAAACTCTGTGCATCTTTGTGTCTCGAGCAACTGATTATTTTTAGGGGGGGGAGATCCAATGGGAGTTCACTTATTTTGAGATCTGAGGCACCACACAGAACACACTTCAATCAAACTAGAATATTACAAATAGAACGTCTGGAACATCCATGATGTCATGATGCTCAAAGATCCATTTCGCTCTCAAGGCTGACAGGAAACTTGATTTGCAAGAGAAAGCAGCTGCATGATACTGACAGTGTGTCCACTTGGTTATGCCAATATTTTCAATGAGGCTAATCAATATATCTGAATTGCCAATGATGACCAATCATTCCCGTTTCCTGTGGGTTTGATTGCCTCTATCAATAGTAATTTTGCTCCAACAATAATTGATGTGATGTCATGTTGAGGTCTGGTTTTGCCTTGTGCAGCTATAATACATTCAGTCTGGGTCTTACAGCAGCTGACCAGCCTCATTCTGTGCTGTATTCATCTTCATGTCATGAAGCATGTCGTTATACATCTACATCCAACCCCCCCAGCCTGGAGGGAGTCCACATGGCCATTTTAAAAATATGGTTGAAATATAGGAAATCACCCTTTAGTTAAAGGTACTTTGTATTTCTAAGGATCGCGAGGAATAAGTTCTATTAAATACTAGTTTTAAATACTACAGGGTTTTTTTTAAACCAATGACTTAATTACCTTTGAGGCAAAAACCATCTCCAGAGTCAAACAGATGATATGTAGTGATAACAGCCAAAGGTGTGAATTCAATCACACTGCAATATGCTTTATGAACTTTTACGTGATTATGCAACACCCCCCCACCTCCACCCCCTTCTAGAGAGCAGAGGGAGGTCTCCTTAATGTGAGAGTTTAGGTTTTAATTTAACTTAAGTGGTCAGATTTATGCGTTTTGAGTAATGAGCATCGGTTTGGATTAACGCCGCTCGTAATTCTACACGCACGAACTCACACACACACACACACACACACACACACACGCACGCACACACACACACACACGCACGCACACACACACACACACTTGAGACCGCACAGATGAACATTCAAGTGAGTGAATGCAAATGGACGCACATGCAAATGAAAATGATCATATGCAGCAACTGAGTTGACGTTAGTTCACATAGGGAAAAAAGACTCACTAATATAATGGACTTATATAATGGATTAATTACCTACAACTGCAGTTGCATCAAGTTCACATTTCTCTTTACACAAAGGGAGTCACCTGTACTTGAAAGCTCCATTCTAACAGTATGGAATATGAAATGTAGTCTGTGGCTCGACCCTTTTCTCATCCTGT
The DNA here is from genome assembly GCA_901007825.1 of Macroramphosus scolopax. Lineage (NCBI taxonomy): Eukaryota > Metazoa > Chordata > Actinopteri > Syngnathiformes > Centriscidae > Macroramphosus > Macroramphosus scolopax. The sequence continues at coordinate 49,261 of CAAKHC010002685.1, read as the reverse complement.
CTGGATTTTGCAGCCCCTCTGATGATGAGGTGCCTCTTCAGCATTTATGGCCTCGTCTCCAACATTCATATGAATTATAAAGTGTATAGAATGGAAGTATAGAACAGCCGTCCATTACTATGAAAGACACCCAGCTTTAGTAGCAACATCCAAGTAGCCCAATCCGGCTACTTCCAGTGGTCCCAGCCTGCTGCTGTCCCGGGCCACATACACACCCCCTTTATTTCCAGGATGCTGAATACATTCATGAGTCCGGCCACTTACCCCAGAAGTCCCCACTTACCTTCCACATTACCCGGAGTCACCCCTCCGTCCCGCCGCTTAAGGCCACGTAGCCCCCTCCTTTGTCCCAGATCCCTCTCAGCGGGAAGCACCATTCTCCTTAACGACCATGAGGTCCATTTGGGCGTGCTCCAGTTACCACCAAATCTCCAGCGCAGATATTCTCCGGACATGGAAAGACATAGGTTCCCTTGATTGATGTTTGTTCGTCATCTTATCTTGCAACTTCAGGTGCACACACACACACACAGAGCTACATTCATTGCACACAGGCAAGTTATCCTTTTTCTGCTTGCATGCGGCACGACCAGTAAGTAGCACAGTGGCTATATTTTACCGTTTGGTATTCTCAGTAAACTAAAAGGCCCCCTAATGCTTTCCGCTCTGTCTGCCATTTATTCAATGCTCCAAGGCACAAGGAACGCTGTGCAGAGAGATGCCCCCCCCC
>CAAKHC010002685.1:12961-43464 GCA_901007825.1 Macroramphosus scolopax | reverse complement strand
GCAAAGGTTCCTCCAGACTTAAAAGTCTCTCGTTCTCCTGTGTAAGTTTTGCATGGCGGCTGCTTTCGGGTGTTTTTTTCGTCAGATTCTGAAATAGCTTTCTGACCTTTGTGTGAAGTTTTTCTCCTCTTTTGTACTGTCAGCTTTATCCTCCTCTCCGGGAATCGATGGCTCGTACTTGTGTTCTCTTCCTCGCAGCGGCACATGGCTTGATGTAGTGAATTAACAATGTTTAATAATGATTACAATCTCAATCTAAACCCCCCCTCCCCTCCTCCTTTCTTTGCCTTTCTGCCTCTCACTGTGAATTTATTCATGGAGAGAAACTGCAAATTAACCAAATTCCAAATGGCTGTGGCAAAGGGCCTCAGAGCAAAGTAACAAGTTGAGGGAGAAAACACACCATACACAGGAGTCTTCATTTACATTTTCATTTAATTTTCCTTTGGCCTGTAGCGCTGTGTACAGAATCAATCTTTCTAACTCCATTTCCAATATATTACTGAGAGACAGCAGGAAGAAAGGGGAAGTATTGATTGGCTGAGTGTTCATGGTGTCTTCTCACAGATTGCACACTTCATAAGAACAGCGGTGAAATTGCTGTTTGTTTCCTTTTCTCTTTTTTTTTTCTTTCGTCTTTTTATTTTATGTGAACGAGTAATGCTCGTTGTTTGATGTGACTGAGGTGTGCCAGTCAATACTGAATCCTCTGCACGCTGCGTCCTCTTTTGTTTTGTGTTGACCCACCAACCACAGAGGCCCCCCGCTGTGCGCTGGTTAAGCTACAAAGTATTTCACTCAAGTGTTTTTTTTATTATTATTATTACACCAATATTGTGTTGAGTCAGCAAAAATAATAAATCCCGTCCAACCATGAAAACGTGGTTCCCTTTGCACTACACTACAAGCAGTGCGTGCATTCTACTCTGAACCACAACATATTAAACACGACATCATTATTTTTTTTGCCTTGGAATGGCTGCGATTCCTGGAGATGAGTCTGTAATAAGAAAATTAAAATTTTAAAAGACTTTGCCATTTCATTTAAGCAAAAAGCAATCACCCTAAGCATTAGAGGATTGCTGACAAGTTGTGTTTAACCTACACTAAACAACACTAAGGGGAAATATTTACTAAGCCTGTTGAAATTACAGTCAGGGGTGCACATTTTTTTTGCAGCACTTTATTAATTCAGCAGGGTATTTACAAAGACTACAAATGTAGATGAGACCGGCCGTGGTTTCCTCCTGTTTTGCATAAAGCGCTGCTAAATAAGAGCTGATGAAAGACTGTTTTGACGTGGAATCTCTGGAAAGGAACGTACGTGTGGTCTGCTGGAGACGCTGCTGGAGACGCTGCAGCTTCGGAGCTGCTAGCATCCATTTACCCAGCGAGAAGGACACTTTATGTCAGGAAATATTAAATATCCCCGGCAACATAAATATTGATTGAATGAGCTACGAGGAAGCAGTGGGAGGTTTTAGTAAAACTTTAAAACTCCTCCACCAGGATTGTTTTAGTAGATAAATCACATTGTACCACAGTTTAGTGCAGGATTACTGACTGCAGAGGAACTGGCAGGAAGACCTGAGGGGGGGAAACAAAACAAATATGACACTGCTGTTCTTTTGTCCGGTGCAGCAGAAAGCTCCACTAAAGTAACTGTTGTTGCACCTGTTTCAAGGTTAACTAGAAGGTCATGTGATATAAAACAATGTACAAAAGTCGAAACAATAGATGTGCAAAGGGTGCACATATAGATGGAACACACCGACAATCAGTTCATCCACTGGCGGCCGGTCGTCCATGGCAACAGATCCAGAAACAATTTTGACTTTGAGTCCTACATTTTTTATTTCCAGCGTTCTGGTTAATTTGTTTGAACATGTTTGAGGTTGCAGAGCAGTTCACTGCAGTCCCGACCTCTCACATACCTTCAGCCGAAAGACGCAGGCAAAATCCGCCTCAGGACAGTCCTCCATATACTCGGAGAATCCTTCAAGTGATTTTCGGTGAAGAGCAGCGGATCCTAATGGAAGTGTATATTAGGCGGCCAGCTGTCTGTCGGTGCAGCTCTGTGATGGATGGAGGGAGACATGCACCATTTACTGGCCAAGCTGGAACTAGAAGGAATCTCCATCTTCTCTTTCAAAGCAGTCACAAGACACCTCACAGAGAAAATTGGCCTGCGTCCATGGGGGGAAGATCCGTTCAATTCAGTGCCAGTCACACAGACGTACAAACAAGCACACAGAAGACTTGTTTACGCATGCATTCAAATCTACCTGCGTGTGCGCGCACACACACACGAGGACGCCGAGCGAGAACACAAACATGGTCATCCAGCCGCTGCAGAGCACGCTGGGTATTTCCTTACACTTGCAATCCAGTTTGCAATGACTAGTCGTGCTCTACATACATATTTGTACGCGCGTTCACACGTACTTAAATACCAACACAAACACCTTTTTGTTTTTCCATCTGTCTCAGTTTACAGCTCTTCAAATGAAGGTGTCACATCTTCCTGTCTGTCAAAAGAAATGAGAAAAAAAACACCCAGAATTTGTTTTCTTTGTTGACAAGAGAAGTCTGTTCTGAACCAGATCTAATATTATCTACCTTCATCTGTGTGGAGCTGCAGAGTGTTGACAAATTGTTGTTGAAAACAATTAAATAATAATTAAGCTCATACATTGCAGAATGCATTAATATAGAATGACAGTGTATTAGAGCTTCATTATCATTTTGTATATTCAATTATACTGTTATATATGTTTATTTAACCACTTTCAAATAACGTGTTTCATGATTTCATTCCCTTAACAATGCTACAACGTGTCACACTAGATGCGTGTGTGTTATATGTCACACCGCTGATTCCAGGAACACAGTAATGATGTGTAAGATCACACACCGGGGCGGCATTACCGAGGCCGCCTTTGATTCAGTGTAAACAAGCGGAATAACAATGTCGACTGTGGAATCTGTGTAAAATCCTCCTAACAGCTTGGTTACCTTTGTAGAGCCTCGACGTTAAAGACGTTCTGCAGAAAGAGACACACAACTTCCTTTGGTCACTCCCACCTGCAGGAGCTGGGTTGGACTGTGATGATCAGTAATAAACCGTGTTAACAAACCGGCCTCGGTTGTCACACCCTGGATGATAGGAGGTTTGTTAGTGTCTGCATATTGTCTCCTTTAGCAGCCTCTAGCTGGTCAGGTTGGAAATAAGACAAACAGGAGCGAGGATGATGCAACACCGATGGGATATAAGAGGCAGATAAAATGTGACATCACACATGTCATCAGTAAAAAAAAAAAAATACTATCATGAAATGAAAATAAAATAATCTAATGAAATGTCTGAAATCACATTTCATAAATGTGTTTGAGGTTCATCATATTTCAACGTCAATAGAGAATTAAAATGACAATGTTCTTCTGAAGATGATCACAAACCTACAGGAGCATGATAGATATCATAACCCCCGCAGGAAATGAAAGGCCTGAGCAGGCAGATGTAACGTTAGAGGCTTCTAGGAGGAAAACACAGTCTTTTAATGTTGTGTCGCCATCCACACACACACACACACACATACACACACACCCTTGTGTATCCATTAACAGGCCGCGTGGCAGTTAATTAAATCAACATCTTGTTCTGTAATATGTCTGCTGTCCCGTGTTCGCACAGAGTAAGTTTGTCTCGGTGACTGACGTGCACTCTGCTGTCATCCGGCCATTCATCAGGCTCTTCTGAAAACAATGGGCTGCTGCGAGCCAGCACTTCCATCCTCTCCAGTCCGGAGGGACACGGGAGCCAAGGACAGATGCCGTCTCATCTCTGCTAATTTGATTTCTGTGTTTTTTTCTTCTTCTTCTTCTTCCCTTTACAGCTACATGGACTGCACATTAATTGAGATCATGCAAATAAGACAGGGCTTAATTTCCTTAATTACGGATATGATTTTTGTACAATGATTCTTCATCTCCTTCCGCCTTTCATAGTTCGGTCTGATGAAAGTGTCATTCTTGCTTTCCGTTCATTCATCAAGAGGCTCTTTGATTGTTTTAAGTTGCTGAATAAAAGACATAATATTGGCACATCTCTAACATTAATATCTAGAAGTTAAACATTACGGGTGTTAACACTAAGAACTACAGTAACGTACCTCTGATAGCAGCTGCTTTCCTATTAGTCGCCCTCCTGGCTGGACGTCTAATGTGATCGAATATAAGTAAGAGAGGATTCTCCCTCGCAGCCATCTGTGTGGCTCCACCTGCACTGTCACACTGATTATTATTGTTAATTGCTTTAAAGTGACATCGCCCTCAACCCTGTAGAACTCACACAAGGTTCTATATCAGAGAGGCTGCAGCATGTGTTATATTCTTATTTTTTTCTGTTCTGATTGAAGTTTTTGATAATGAAGAGTAAGTAGCAGTTATCACTTACTCATTAGTTCTTATTCCTGACAGTTCAACTACACGTGTATTTGTGCTCTTTACTGTGTGCACTATCCACTTAACCTTACTTTTTTTTTTAATTTGCGTTGATGTTGGAAAAGTGCAAATTGATGGAGAAATCTGCTGATTTATGCAGTTAACATAAATTACCGAGTCTGTACAAGTACAAGTATTTGTGTCCAATTCAAAGGAGTCAAATGAAGGGTTAATACTGTATAACGCATGTGATTGTAGAAGTAAACCAACTAAAGTAATTATTTGTCTTCCGTCGTGGTAAAGCTTTACCTCTTCATCAATCAGCTCTGCAGTTTATTTCACCCAAAGTTCTATACGATAAGAGACGTAGGCAGCATATGCTCCTGGAGTTCTTGCTGCTGTCTTGAAGTATCACCCCAGCAGAGTGTGAATAGCGTCCCCCCCCCCCCTCTTTTGTTACGGTGTGTGCTGGGAAGACGTAATGCTGCTGGCAAAAGTGTCAAAATAAATTATGCATTTTGGGAGAAATACACATCGTACCTGAATGCATTATCACAAAGCAATCTGGCTGCGAGTCAGCGAGTATTTTTTTTATGTCGACACACAGATTTAGGAGATCACCGTTGTTTGTGTTGAAGACGCACCTGTGGACGGCGGCGATCTGTTCCCGAGCATAATGAGAGGAAACAGCAGCGGCTGAACTCTGATCCGGGAGAAAGTTGAAGAATATCAAAGCAATTTAACGCTGATAGCCGCAGCTTCCAGTCAGGCACATGTGTGTATTTGTCCCCCCTGTCCTCACTTAGTACAAGTTCTCCACGTATATAGAGCATCAGAGGAATCTCCTCCTGCATGTCGGATACATCTGCGACTATACTGGAGAGCTGCAGCCGAGTCAGCAACAAGTGATATCAGCACATCAACAGTAACGTCGTACGTCACTGATTTCCACTCAACAGCAGGTTAACCGTTATTATTTGGCAGCAATTATGCAGCTTGTCATCTGGCCAAGTATGTAGAATAAACACATAATTCCCCTCCTATAGAGGCAGCGTGTGGCAGCTGCCCCCTCCCCGCCGCCTTTCCCCCCGAGTGCATCTGATAAAATTAATTGAAAAGAGAAACAAGTAGCATCCTAAGGCAGTGTTATTGTTATTGTTATAATTAGCAAACGTGGCATGGCCCACTGTCTCTGTGGCCTGTTAGCTCATGGACTAAAGCCTCTAATGAGGTGGCAGTCATGTGGTGTCAGCGCCGCTGTGAAAGAGCAGGGTAGACGAAGCGGAATGGGCTCCTCGTATCTGCGCGCGCGACCATGAATATATGTGTGTGTGCATTCGTGTGCGCCTATGCAAATTGGCATATCATAGGCAGGGCTCCTGGAAGTATCCACATGTGGTCACGAATAACCAAGTGAGGCCCCTCGGACCGGGAGCGAATCAGTCTTTTAATGATCCCAACTGCATCGACGTGTCATGATAACAATCCACAGCTACTTTCATGGTTCCTTCTACTGGTCACACACGTGGAAAAGAAGTTTCACGACTTACATCCACATTCTTGAGACGGATCCTGAATCTGCATCACACATTTTTCTCTGTAAACTCATTAAAAAAGAGGAACATTCTCTTTGTTTGTTTGCCATTTTGTTGCATCATGAGACTCAGAGCTTGATATGTTTTCACAGGGAATAAAAAAGTATGTAAGTTTGGAAAGCAACTTTTACCGCTGCATCTAACGCTTGAATACATATCTTAGCCCGCGTGTCTTATTTAACGCCTTAATAACACATTTGTTAACAAAGCATTGAATTCCCAATCCCTCATTAAAAATATAAACAAAAAATAATATTCTAAAGACCAAAAAAAACATCAAAGCGAAGGAGCGGAGGCCGCAATCACTGCCAGATGAATTGACAATTATTCTGACACGCGGACTAACAGGAGACATCAACTATATCTAAGCTGATCGTGTTGTCTGTGGGTGGCGTTTACGCTGTGCATTTGCTTTCACCGCTAATTAAAAGTGTGAACATTAAAACGCTTGAAATGCTTATGGGGAGAATTTGCATAATTACGGGTCTGCGTTGATGTGCAGACTTGAAAGGAAGTCGGATGCATTTCACATAAAGGGCATGTGACTCCTGCGTTAAACGTTGGCACTGCATGGAAGTCGGTCATTACGGATTCTTCTGAAGCTTCAACTTATATGTTAAGCACTTGTTTGTTTGTTTGGACGCAGATGAAACTCTGACCAATTAGAATCATATTAAATACTCTGCTCTGAGAAGGAAATTGACTTTAAAAAATAGCGAATAATTGCCTGAGGAGGATCTCAAAGAACCTATAGGGTCTTTAAAGGGAGAGTTTGTGCGGAAACTAACTAGATAGAAGAGGCAGCGGTGAGTCACCGCTCCCGATGGAGCTGTGGTTCTACTCCAGTCTCTCCTTGAGCTCTTCACCTGGCGATAGTCAGTCACTGGAGCAGGAGGCAGCGGCAGCTGTACCAGAGGGCTGCGCCTCTACTCATGGAGTTAACTGTCTCTCCCTCTCTGGAGCTCTTAACCTGCCAGCGGCAGAGAAAATGGAACCATACATGTGACCCGGAGCATTCCATTATCTAACAGCGCGAGGAAGCAGCAGTCCGGACCAGCCAGCGGAGGAAACTCATTTCAACCACAGCGATCTCATTCTCTCAGTCAATACCCAAATCTTGTGACCACAGATGAGTGCTGGGACGTAAATAGACTGGTAAATTGAGAGTTTCATCCTGTGGCTCTTGGTAAGGAAGTTAGCATTCGCTGCTTCCCTTCAGGTTGGACACCCCGCCTTTGCAGGGATGTGTTCTCCTCATATTGGTTTGGAGCGTAAATCATGAAGCTCCAGCTTTTTTAAAATTAAACTCTTAAATCTTCTATTATGCGTGAACATACTGTATCTCATAACTAGCCGTTAAAACCATTAAAAAAAAGCCTGATATCTGTGTGTGCCCAGGTGAGATCACAAGGAGGCTGGTGGTTTGGGCTTGTGTTGAGACCGAGCGGTGCCATGCAGCTGTCAGAGGCCCTGATTGGTGGAGAGCTTCACCCGTCACATGAGCAAAGCTTTGGAGGGGGGGTTCCGTATAAAAGCTGCCGCCATAACGAAGTGTTTAGTTCCTCTGAGCCGTCATCTGGGAAGTTGCTGAGTAAAAGTATGTGTGTGCACACACATGGTGTGGTTGGGGGGGGGGGACTCAATTAAAAACCAGCTGTGGCCTATTCCTCTGCAAGCCCTCCAGCGTTCCTCCCACCCTCCTCTCGTGTTTCACCCCCCCATCCCCTCCTCCTTCGCTACCCCCTACCACAAACCCCCTGCTGCTCTGTAAGCTGCCTTTAAGCTTCCAGACGCATGCTGATGGATCTAATGCTTTTTTCCCGAAAAACACACACATTTCCACGCGTGCGCACCAACAAACGCCGTCTACCTCTCAGATATACTGTAAATGCTCATTTGCCCCCCGCTGCTTGATGTGAATTCCCGGAAAAAGGCCGGTGTGCCGAACCGAGCCGGCTCCCACAACTCCCTCTGATTTCCTGACGTACCTGCTGCCTCACGTCAGACAGCCTGCGAGCACAGTGGGTGCACTTACAGCACTGAGGGAGAGATGGGAGAGAACGGAGGGAGCAGAAATACAAATTTGTATTTACTTTAGAGATGAAATAGCAGCCAGACAGAGAAAAACAGACACGCCTGAGAGCCTGTTAATATGGTCTTAAGTAATCAGCTGCCAAGGTTAGTGCCAAATTGGCTGAAGACGCTGTCCGACTAACACCCAGGATGTTACCGCTGTGTTTGGATCATCTTGATTGACTGAAAGTCCTCTGTAGGTCTCTTTTATTCTCTTTTGAATAGCTATATTATGTTTAATTTCCACGCTATGGCTGAAAAAGGTACAGTTAATGTAGCTTAATAAGGGTGTATCCAGAGGCCAGCCATAGTGCTTAGCCAGCTAATCAGTGGTAATTCCATAAGTTCAGGTCCTTTAATTAGCTAATTTGCATTTTGAGAATTAATCACATTGATTATATAATTAACAGTGCAATGCATCTTCTTCTCAGTGGTAGTCTGGCACACATGTACATCCCGATACCTGCAGAAACGCACCGCCTGATCAGTTCGGGGGAGCTTTTTAACCCTTGAGGACGTGGGTATGATCGGTGGTGATAGACGTGTATGAGAGAGAACTCATTGCACAAGGTTAAACAGAACCCCTGACACTGTGCAGTCTGTAATGGTGGAGATAGCACCGGCAACACAATTCACCACCAGAGTGATGTGAGGTTCAAGGACCCCCTGAGCATTGGCTATAAGCATTAGGCTTTGATAAGTTATAATGGCTTGTGCTAATATTGGCTCGTAATAGAGAAAGGTCAGCTAACTCATCTGGAGGTATCGCGTCTGACAACTCGCCTCGGGATTATCTTTTCCTCATTTAAACAGCTCTCGAGCAACACATTCCGTCCAGGGTCAGGTATTCTGCTGATCCGTCACTTTTCGATAACGGTCTCTATTCATGGACGGGAGAAAAAGGCTGTATGAACAAGTATTACAACTATTGACTATTGACAACCACACTGGGATTATAGCAGAAGAGGAAAGGTGAGTTGCCCGTGGTTGTTTATATCCGATGGGTTAAAAGAGCGGGTGGAGGATTGCGCCGACTGATTCTGCATTACGGTGGACGGCGGCCGATGGGCAGCCTGTAGGCAAAGGCTGCCGGCTGACTCCGACTACTCTGAGGTTAAACCCATGAGCAAAATGCTATTCAGCCAGCTTCTGGACGATTTAATCTGGACTTGTCCACTGGCTTGTCTCCACATCTCTGCTCACTGGGTAAGTGTTGGCATGTTACAAGACCTATTAGGGCTAATCTCTAGGTGTGTCCATATGCAAGGATTTAAGTGCAAATGGATGAAAAAGGGCAGATTTAATACTGCTGACATCATCACTTTCCAATCCCACTAACTCCCTGGGAAATGAGGAAGGGGTTTGGTGGGTACAAGTGTCTTTATTACGTGTTTTATCGTAGTAATCTCTCAATGGTTTTATCAGTGTAATCTCTCTCCTGCAAGCTACAATTCATATTTGTCACCAGGCGAATAGATTATGGTGCCGTAGCTTAAAGTGTTGTACTAGTTTTAGTGCGATATCTCCAAGAAAACAATGCTCAGCAGAGGGCTGTGCAGGGAGCTGTAAAGCTCTGGACAAGCTGCACCTGCATGATTAAGAATGGGTGCTGTGGGCCAAAGTCAAGCTGTTTCTTTAGGCTATCGCCTGGGGACTTTAAAAATGGTTCAATATGCCATCCTACCCTCATCTGCATTTTTCATCTCATACAGCACTTGTGTTACCCACGAGAGAGCCCATGAATCCCTTCCCTTCCCTTTCACCCTTAGCTCTGATGTAACGCCGTCTGTGAATTCGAATCAAGATGAGGTAAACGACTCGACTTAGCCCGGAAGACGACGCGTTAATGCGACTCGATTGATACAAATGGTTCTGAGATAGGAAATGAAATAGAAATGAAATAGTAAATAAACTAAAGCCCAAACTGACGTGTGTGTGTGCCCCGTGTCGATCCCCTGGCATGTATTAAAATGCCTCCGAAATGAAATCTTTATCAAAAGAGCCACAAGGTTCTCTTTACAAGATGTTTTCAAATAAGCAGACGTAATTATCATACCTCCACTGGGAAATATGTATTTACAGCTTGGTTGGAGAGTGAGAGGCAATAGTGTATCTGTTAACAATGTTTTCCCTAGTTATGGTGCATAATTGCACGCTTCTGTTATTGCACCCTTCTATTGCTGCTAATACAGCGAGAGCCCATTAGGCAGTGTGCTAATGTGAACAGTAGCCTGCAGTGGATGCACTGTTGAAACAGAGATGCATGAGGACCACTGTAATGAGCACCAGGTCTAGTAGGAGGGTACTGCAACCAGAGCATGCTCCGTTTGGCTGTAAATATCAGCTTCATATTTGGCATGAGGGAAGAATACTTTCTATTCCTTATACACGTTCAATTAATCAAATTATAAGCACCCAGAAGACAAACTGTTTTACTTTTGGGAATAACAATCTTAGCATTGAGTGCACATTTTAAGAAGGATCAGAAATAGTTATTTTTAAAACTGACAGTTTAATCTCTTTGACTGAGTCTGACCCCTTCATGTCATCTTATGGGGATTCGGCTGCAGCCGGCAGTCCGAGGTGGATTAATCTCCACATGCGCTGATAATGACCAGTGGCTTGGCCGTGAACGCGCGCTCCTCGAGCCCCGGTCAGTCCTATTTACTGTGTGTTGATGATCGCTCCCAGGGTGCCGCCGCGCGCAGCCTCCCGATCGGCCGTCGCTCGCGCTCAGGGTCTGCCCGTCCGCGTGCTCCCTTCTCCGGTCTGACGAGGAGCAAAGGAAGACGTGCCATTTGCGCACACAGCTGCGTCCGTCCCGCTTTCACTCCATCTTTTGAACTGCTCCCTCCGACCATCGGCGGGGGGATGGATTGCGCCGTTTGAATCTCCTCCTCGGTGAGATGTACCGGAGGCTGACAGCCTGCCTTCTCCATCAGCACACCCCGGTGCTACTCTGTGTGTGCAATAGCGCCTTGTCAGGGTAGACAGGGCAACGAAAAAGTATGCAATAAACAAGTGTCAAGTCGCGTCGGGCTGTTTTTGTTTGGAGGGAAGGAAAAGTTCAAGTTGAAGAAAGGAGGATTATGCAGTGAGTGTCGCACATAACTGGGAACAGGTACGTGGTGTTATAAAATGTATATTCCTGTGTAAATGATGCGCTCTTGTTTACGCACCAACCGTGTGGCTGCTGACATGTGTGGACGGGCGGCGCGGCGCCGATCGAGCGATGACATTGAGGTGCCTTTTATCGGACATGGTCATGTGAGCCTGCTCTTGAATGGCGATGGTCACAGGGCTTCCTCCGCGTGCCTGCAGTGCCCTGTGTGTGTGCGTGTGTGTGTGTTATCTGTCCAGGTAATAGTTTTTTTTTCAGAAGGCTGCACAGTTTATCTGCACCGCATGCCAGCACACGCACCCTGACGCATCTCTACCGTTTCCTGGCTGCGGAGTTCTCCTGAAAAGGTCAAGGTTGAATGGAAGACCTGTCACGATGAGCGCAGGGGCAGCAACCTCTCGGCAGATCATGCCAGACAAAGTCAGCTTGTCCCTCCATATTTCCATGTCTTGCAAAGGATAAGTTTAATGCCCGAGTTTTAATTTGCTGCTTGACCTGCCATCATTGCTCTTCTCCTCAATACGAGTATTCTTCCATCTGCATCTTCATATTCACAGAGTTAATCTGTTCAAAAGCACCAATTGCTATATACTGCTTCATATTTGTAGAATAATTTAATTATATGATACCCATGCTTTTTGCAGCCATGTATTAGATTAGAAATACATTATGGATGGCTAAAGCAAAGGTCCAGGCAACCTGGTGTTGTACTGAATTTTAATGTTGCTCTTCTGCCACCGCGGTCTGTGATTTAGTGATACAGAGAGGCTGAACGCCACAGCCCAGCTGGATCCCCTCAATCTGCGGCGGGGACCACAACACTGCAGGACTCCGCTCACTCAGGGATGAATATTCATTCGGCATGAGTAAACGCTTAGTTAAAGACTTAATGCGTGTGAAGGTTAAGGTTGTATTAGCGCCTGGAAAACTTTCGGAGTCAGTTGTGCGTCCGATGGAGTGTCGGTGGAGGAGGCCCACACACCGGCTGGAGATCCCACAAGCCTGGCAGTCGTCAGCGACTTCTGACATGAAAACACACACAGATGTCATGCGGATCTTGATGATGAGGCGCCCTGTTGGGATTCGCACTTAAGCCTAACCGCCGCAGTTTTTCTCTGTAGCCCTTCTATCTCCTTCTCCACCTTTGGTTCCCTTCAAGTCGGCCTGCGTCTGTGTGATCTCTCGCACCCTTTGATCTCCCAACCCTCCTTCCATCCCTGCGTCTTGAGCGTTTGACTGTGGCATATTAATCAAAAAGAAAAGCAAAGCCCTCAGATTGGCGATCATTACTGACACACTCATGCATATGGAAAGGAAGTGCGTCTACGTCTGTTTTACTCGCTGGACAGACACGAGCGCAGCCACCTTTCACCTCCGGTCCTTAACCTGCCGGGCGCAATCATTATGACCAGTGTGTTGTGTCTGTGTGTGTGCATATGTGTAGTGAGCCTCAGTCTTAAGTGCTAATAGGAGCTCACACGGCAGCAGGCCATGTCAACCACAATCTCCAGACAAGCCCTCAGGGTGTCCCATTTGGCATAGTTCCACACACACACACACACACACACAGACGCACACAACAGACCTGAGAGGTTTAGGCCTGACACACAGCGCGTTTGAACATTAGAGGTTCTCTGAATATATGTCCTTGTAGACCTTTACAACTGTTCAACAAGATTAAGTGTCTGCTGTTGCCATGGAGATATACTGTAGATTGACTTTAATACATGCAAACCTTCAGGACTACGCAGGATATTCGTTAATTCACACGCGAATATGAGTAGAGAGTGAATCTCTTTAGGTTCATATCTCTCTCTCTCTCTCTCTCTCTCTCTCTCTCTCTCTCTCTCCGCTATGTGGGTTACGTATTCATACATACATTTAACTGCAACACCTGTGAGCGCCGGAGAGAGGAGCATCAATCTTCATTAGACTGAAATGAGGCTGCCCCTGTTGAATAAATGACTATCATTGAGCGTGTGTGTGTGTTTGTGTGGCTGCCCGTGTGTACGTGTGTGTGTGTGTGTGTGTGTGTGTGTGTGTGTGTGTGTTGTGCCTGTGGTCCGCTCTGACCTGGCTGACAGATGACTGCAGTGATTTCCAGGGTTCAGCAGATTAGGGGATTAAAGACTGAAGGCTTCACACAATAACCCTAATGCATGCGCACGGCGGCCCGGCGCACACACGCGCCGGACACACGCGCGCCGAAACACACACGCACTCCCGGGGCTGTTCAAAGGTCATGGATGTCCGGTGTGACCCCTCCGCTGTAAGTTGTTCTGCGCTGTGCAGATACGACGCTCCACATTCACAGATGGAAAAGAGCATCAGAAAACCTCATGGGTCCAATTTCACTAATGCCATTTTCACACTACAGGCATGACCCATATTGGTACTGAGAGCCGGGTTAATACATTTTGTCCTTCCCAACCAATTCTGAGCCCACTCAGTGTTAGATAATGAAGTAACATTGTGGGCTGAACGGTCGCCACTCGGCCAGTGTAATTCTGCTGCACATTGAGTGCCAATTGTCCCTGTTTTAAATACAGAATCGGCACCGGCGTGTTCATTGTTTCAGAATCCGGTCAACAGCAACGTTACATTACAGTATGTTATACAAAAAGCTGCTTATATGTCTCCCAGGTGTAAGTACCTCAGAAGCAGTAAAGTGCCCATTATTCTTTCAGGCTTTCATGTGTTGACTGGTTTTGTAAAAAAAAGCAATTTGCTGATTTGTGTTCACAGTTTTCTTTACCTGGACGTTTTAACAAATTGGAAGAATTCTCAGCACCGACAGCACAACCGTGGAAACATTAGCCAGCTTTGAATCCTTTAAATCCATCTGATTTAACGTCGAGGTGACGTTTGGATTTCTGTAGGAAAGTAAAGCAGATCGACACACCTCCACCGGGTTGATGTCGCTGATTTTGAAGCCATTTTTAGCTCCGAGCAGGTCTCGACCGGTCCAGAGCTGAACGGAGGTGTTGGGGACTGATTGCTATGTTATCAGCTAAAATCCTTTTTTTTTACAGTACACTGACACTGACATGGCACACGGTATTCCACCTTGGCATCTTATTATCGGGGACAGAACTGGATCCGTGTTAATGGAAGCAGAAAGCACCTCTTGTCACTGCTGATTAACTAACACTGACCTTTAGAGAGGAGATGTGATCGCTGTGGCAGAGGGGTGATATTGTTTATACCTCCAGACATGAGAGGAAGCTGGAAATACTGAGCTTGGTGGCACGTAGAGGAGGTGAATTAATGCCATTGTATTGATACCTATGCCATTATTGATCCCAGATGAAACAGGTCTCTACAGTCAAGAGAATATTTATTCATTCCTTTACATTGAAGTTTTCTTCATTCTGGTGCACATCGGATGATAATTGATCCGATAGAGTTTGACGTACCTGTTTTACAACGTGCATCTGTCTGCAAGGCTCTAATGAAAGGAGCCATGAGAATGTAGCATGTAACGTATCCGTTTGGAACTGATTCTTAACTGGAAGTGGCTGTCGATTCCCGTCCCTGGTGGCCGAGCTCTCCACAGGCGACTCTATCCAACCCCCCAGAGACTCGCGGCTTTCTGGAGCCAGAAATGCAAATCCATGTAGAAGAAATACTTATTATGTTTCCCTCGTTTGGCCCACAAGTTGTGGTTTCGGGTGGTGGTGGTAGACCCACGCCGTTCCTCCCTCCAGCCTCCACCAGGGAGGTCATCACCTGCGTCTCCTGGTCTTGTCGTTTGTTTCTCAGCGGGATTACAAAGAAATCTGCTCCTCGATTGGATCCATTCATATTCACATTGTCCTCGCAGTTTCATATTTCAACAATTCAGATTTCAAATTTGCCGTGCGTCTACAAGGCAGCCTGCCAAGGCAAATGTTCATTTGTTATTCCTTCACATCCTTTTATTGAGACGGTAAAATGAAATAAAATTGGCCGATGGATTAATTGTTGGAGAGATGAGATGCTACTGAGTTTTAAAAAACCTGTCTGAGTCCCACTGCTTTCCTGAGAGAGGTTTGAAGGTTCAGGGTGGAACTAATACATTTTCTTCCTTTGTTATATGGTTGGATTGAATTGGATCTGGTTAAAGTTCACATTTGACAATAACAATAATTTGTCCCACATAATAGAATCCAAGCAAACAATTACAGCCGCCGTATCACATCTGATCACAATACCAAAGCATTAATAATTAATCTTCCCAGATGATTTGGAAAGATGGCGAAGCTTCTGCCTCCTTAGAGAAAAGTTATCAGTTTCATCTGGAGGTTGGCATGCTTATTTTTTGTTTTAGCACCCTGGAGTTGCTTTTCTTTTATTTAATTTAGGTTTTCGAAGAAAAAAAAAAAAAAGGTCCCGTGATATCTCTTTATCAATGATGCTCAAAACGGCACATGTAATTAAATTAGCCCAGATTCATGTGAAAATAGATGCTCCAGCTGAAGAGGGAGCTATTGAATAAATTGACATTTTTCGAGCAATTACATCCTGGCTTCAGCTTCCCGATTCAATGCCGGATGTTTTCTCGTGTTGAATGTGATATTCTATGAGGCTAAAAAGAAAATCGGAAGGTCATGAGCATGTATTCCTCCCATCAGTACTCCGGCACACTCTTTGTGACCTTTAAGCCCAATATTTTTCTTTTAAGGGATTTTGTGTAGCTCAGACAACAGCCCTGACTGTGTGTGTGTGTGTGTGTGTGTGTGTGTCCGCGTGTGTGTGACACCCAGCATTAGCTGTGCTTTAGAGAAAGTGATGCTTGTAGAAAGCAGCCTTCATCTTGGATTACCATGCCCATGGATCCGGTGGGGTTTCTTTTTTTTGTGAGAAGCGATGGCAGAGCGGGATGATATTTACTGCATCTGTCTGACAGCTGACCGACTAGTTTTAACTCATCTTCCTCAAAATGCTTGAAACGCTTTGTTGCGAGCTCACTGGTTAAATTTAAGTAAAAAAAAGAAAACATCCTCGTCCTACTTGCACGTACACGAGTGGATAATAGCACGTACACGTCTTTAAGCAGACAGGACTGTACTTGGCCATCAGTGAGCTATTTCAGTTGATGTGTTAAAGAATGTTCCGAAGCCACAAACAAAGACAAATGACAGCTGAGTGAGTTCCGCGCTCGTCCCGTTAGGTGCAAAGATCTTGTTAATGTCTCAGCGAACGACAGCTCTGTCACTCATCTGTCAGTTGAGATGACACCTACTGTAAATTAAAAACCGGTTAGAGGCTGATCGCATTGTTCGTCCCATTCAAGATTTAACCAAAACCCGCGCCTGTTGCCACACAACACATCAATCAAAGTGCCTTTAGTCGTTCCTACACAAAGTCGCCGAGAACGGCTGCCGTCTTCTCGACTCCGGAGACGCAGGCTTTACCCATTAGCTTGGAGAGGCGAGAAGAAAACATCCTCCATTTAAAATGTCAAATACTTCTGGGAGACGTCTCCGCTCTGTGAATTTGCAGCGAAATGTGGAAGGAGAATTTGTGGCTGGTTGAGTCATGCTGGAAAGCGTCCAGTCACCACTGGCACGGACTCATTCGAGCCGCGGCCCCGTTGCCCTTTTGGACAGGAAGCGTAGCGACAGCAATCACGGATGATGTTGTTTAAAGCAACGCTACGTAGCTTTTGTTGGCAGGCGCCGACTCTGCTGACACAAGTGCTAATTCCTGGATGCTGATTCTGATACTATGCAAATGGGCTGAGCTGTCGTAACGTATTTAAAGGGGAAAGATGAACTTTAACACGAGTGCGGTTGATGTGATTACTGTCAATTGTGAACATCAAAATGATCGCCTCAATACTGTAACTCTTGATACTGATACTACAAGGATACCTCAGCAGAAACACCTTAAACATCTGGAAGTATTGGAGGAGCAGATGACAGAATGGAGACCTCCGATAAGGAGTCATTGGTCTAGTGTGCAGCAAATAATCGCACAATGAACCATCAGACGTACAGATAATGTCATTTATCTTTATTTTTTTTTTTTTGTTTAAGCAGCTTGTTAGTTTTGGTAAAGTTAACGTAACTGTGAACCTTTTCTTTGCAAGATAATGCCAAATTAATTGCCATTAATTGCTTTGATATTTTGGATGGTTCTTCATCTGGACCCACAGTATTAATGTGTGTTGCTAACTGCACTGTTAGCAAGTTGCTAACAGTGCTAACTGCATTTGCTAACAGTTGGCGTTACATTCGCCTGCTAGCAGCAGGTTAGCAGCTCGCTGTCCCCATTATGTTTCCTTTTATCTTACAACATCATGTTGAAGTTCCATGAATCGTTACAGACAGCAGATTGAACTCGATCAGCCCGAGTTGCACGGAGGTGGAAACAAAAGAAGCGCGGCTTTCTCTATTACAGGTCAGTGTACAATCAAAACCATTTCATAGCAGATTTTAATGCACAATACTTACAAAGTGCTCCTTTAATTTTCTCTGAATTTTGCATTTCTAATTACCTCCACTAAACCCGAAGGGCCACCTCGCAGACGGAGGGTCATATCTTCGAAGGGGTCCGTCCTAATTAGCACATGGACACATCTGAGCAGATATGCACCCAGATACACACCTGCACACACACACACACTCCCAATTCCAGTTTGAAATGACTGTGGCTTCACCGTTTACTGCGCAGTAACTCCCTCCCCCTTTATTTATAGGATCATTCAATTCCTTGTCAAAGCCGACGGTAGAACCGCAAACTCTCTGCGGCACCGATGAATCCTGGAGGTGTAGTGAACCTTCCATCCCTCTACTGCTTCTCCTCTCTCCTCTCCTCCGTCTCCCCTTCCTAAGCAGACCTGCCTAGTTACAGTCTAAAATGGCCTTGTGAAGGAGGACGGGAGTTAAGATGGCATCCCCAGAGACTTTTCAGAGAAGTAATTTAATAAACTGTGATATTTTCCCACTCCACAAGGGAAAGGAAATAGGCTCAGAAAAGTAATGAAACTCAGCTCTTGAATTTTTAATATTAAAGAATCAATTTCCTGTACTTGAACATAACAAAGTCAGGCATCTTCTTCCACCTGAGTTACAAAATGCACGGCATTACTCGGGGATAGCACCCTGCTCTCTCTCCGAAATCACAGTTGGAAGGTGTAAAAGCTTGATCAAAAGATTTGTTCAAGTGTCTCTTGGCTCCCCTCTGCTCTTGAACATTTGCGTAGAAACTTGGAATATGGAACGTCCTGAGCACCGTCACTGCTGCGGGAGAGGGATGGTGACGACCTCACAGGAAGGGGTTCATGTCCTTTATGGATGAGGAGCAAAGAGGATCCACCAAGAAAACACCAACAAATCCAGATGTGCATCTATAATCTTAGATTGTGTCCATATATATATATATTGTGTTTTATACAAAGTATTTTATCCAAACTCAAGTTTCTTCCCATCTCACTGCTTCTTGGATCAGTCATCTTATTCGTCTTATTCAGTGTTACACCAGGAGCTCCACAGACGCCCCGTTAAAGAGCTTTTCTATTGTTTTATTGTCCATAACGAACTGTCTTCATTTGGAGAAGTCAGTGACTTTGAGTTAACAATGTGCAACTGTTCCGTGAATAACATCCATCGGGGTTATTTACGAATCGGAGGTTTCCGTCTTTGACTTGGTTTTTCTAACAATGATGGAGATAATTTGAAGGTCGTCCGTCGGGTTGACAGATTTGGAAAAATGAGTGCGATCTACCGTTAACGGCTGCGCCGCTAGTGTAGGAGCGTCGCGGGCAGTTGCTCTGAGCGCCACGGATCAACATGATGGTTTAACATTGGAGTTAACTGACAGCCGACTGCGTCTCATGGAGATATAGAAGTACGTCAGTAGAGCCTAGTTTACTGATACAACGACCGAAGGTTGAGAACAGGTTCAGAGGGGTTTCATCCTCACAGCAGGAAGCATCCGCTTGCCGAGCATCACTCTTGTTGCAGAACGTCCGGTGTGATCGGTCGCACCGTTATTGTCACGTGTTTATTTCCTCACCATGGCGTCCTCGATGAGCAGGAAGCATCGCAGGATGAACTCGACCTCCTAATGACAGCGAGGGACACAACTCTTCTCAAGGGCACAAAAATCCCTATCAAGTACATCGTCCATCAAAGATAGTTTAATAGAATCACTTGTTTCCTTCTTGTTCCCTCCATGTCTTTGACCCTAACAGGCCTCCATACAGTTCATTGACCATTAGACCGGTATTTGATAATTAGCCCTGTTTCCTTCCCTTCACGCCGCTGCCAAGGCTGTCGGCTGTTTGTTTACTGCGGATATGCAATGACACTCCTTTTACCCTGACTTCACCGCTACATGTGGCAGCAACAGAGGGGGAGGGGGGTTGGGTGGGGGGGTCAGGTGATGATTTATGACCACGATGCTGCATTCCTGCACAGGATGATTAATCTCTTCTGGGAACACTCCACCAGTACGAGTTTAACCTACCTCGGCCTTGCACATGCATGCACACGCACCCACACCGGCGTGCGCACTAACGGAACATGTGCGCTGCATGCCTGATAAGCAGGACATAAAAACAGGGGCATCTAGGTGCTTTTTGTATGCAATTCATGTTCAAGCAGAATCCCACCACTCAACATACACACACACCTGAAAAGCACAACCCCCCACGCACACACACACACACACATTGAGTCTTTCAGTCCGTCCATCCTGACTGACCTCAGCAGTGCAATGTCTCACATGCACCGCTCTCCTCTTTCACTTTGTCCATTCATCACAAATAGTCACATATTTCCACAAACACACACACACACACACACAAAGGAGGGAGAGGAGGGTGAGGGAGCGTCTGTATGAGGCCATTTGGCTGCAGCAGCAGTGAGCATAAGGCTATAGGATTACTGCCGCTAGCTGCTAAAAGCTTCAATGTCTTAATAACCCCAGAAACCTCGCCGTCGATGTAAGACACAACTGTGTGTCTTTGTGTGTGCGGAGGCATTTTCAGGTGCTCTGCACAGATACCAAATACTCTTTAGCAGCGCCAGGCCCGACACACATTAAGAGAATACGTGTAAATACCACAGGCCGCATTTGAAGCTCTATTACTTGAGCACACTTCAACGAATCATCCCACAGTTGTACTCATCGAGACACAGAGGGTGGTTGAACGCATCTTTATTGTAATGAAGTCATTTATTGCAATAGAGAGCATTTACAGTCAACTGGAGCTTCGGTCCCTGCGCTTTGGTATTTACGGCTCCCCGTCTCCTTTTATAGCCGTCGCTCTCAGTGTTATTGTCTCTCCGTTTCCGGTCTCTGGTGGCCGGCGTCCGCCTGTGGACACAGATGTCTTCTTCTCTGGAGAGTTCTCTTTGTTAGTTTTTTGTCAGAATAGAATTTGACTTGTCTTTTTAAGTGTTCTATTATGCAATTAACGGAGACACGTTAAAAAAAAAAACACCTGGTCTCAGAGTAAAATCAGCCTTCTATTACCTTAAATATATCAGGAGGATCAGAGACGTGATGTCAAAACATCATCTGGAGAAGCTTGTACGTGCTTTTATCTCCAACCGGCTGGGTTGTTGCAGCGGACCGCTCACAGGTCTGTCTCAGGCAGCAATCAGACAGCTTCAGCTGATCCAAAGTGTTGCTGCCAGGGTTGTAACAAGCCCAGAGAAAAGCTCAGCGACTCCACTTCTTAGATCCCGACATCGGTTAGCACGAATCATAGTCGAAAATTGCATTGCTGGTCCATAAAATCATTAAGTGGTTTAGGTTCAAGATGGTTTGGATTACAGTCAGCTGGTTGGATACGACGGTCTGTCGATGAAATAAAAACTGAAGTGAGGAACATTTTCACAGAAGACGTGAAACAAATCAAAGCGGAAAAGATACATGGAACTTCTCACAATTTCATAGTTGATTCGACTATTTTTATTCTGATATACTGATTGCAAGATCGCAATAACATGTGCATAAGTACCGATATTTCTAAAGAGAGAACGTCATCTTTAAATATAAATAAAGTTCTACCTCAATCTTTTATTGTGTTGTATATGGAATATATTGAACCCGTCAGGACCATTGTACCACGCTTAAAATCCACGTATCATATTGACATTCAGATTCTCCCTCCACTCCTTATCGTGCTCCCTTCCGATGTATTTACAGCAGCTGGCCGAACATCGCCGCCCTCTTCATTACCTAACGGTTATCCATATCATTATTCTGTAATACACCAGGCATTTAAACATACATTTAATCATGTCTACTAGAATGTCACATACGTAGAGATAACACCGAGCGGCTCCATTCCCAGTATTCCCACCGGAGATTTGCATTTTGCCCTGTGAAGTAGAAAGAAGCTTTTTGATTGGATGAGGACGCCGGCTTCAAACGGAGCGACCGCGCCGAGGTCAATACGCTTTTCATTGTAGTGAAGAATGAAACAGTCTAATCTGTCTGAACTGGATAATGAATGTATACGCAGAGAACAATGGACACGGAACCAAACGTATAGCCAATTAAAGTTCAACGCACACGCCTGCAGATGTGGAGCACCAGTGGGTTAAATCCCTTTTTTTTTTTCATATAACACCAACTCGATTCATAGCGCAGACAGTGTCCATTGTCAGACGCGAGGACCGGGGAGAGCACAAGAGTGCTCCATGGAAGAGAGACAATGAGAGAGGGAGTAACGTAATCCTTTGTGGAAGTGCCATCATATCACGCAACCTCATTCAATCTCCTCACCAGCTACAGAATAGATGAATGTCCTGGATGATTCTAATCTCATCACACACACACACACACACACAGGGAGACGTAAACAAAAGCACACACAGTGAAGGACTTGTCTTCACCATTCATATTTGATGTCTACAAAGAGATGGTGAGCAGAGACAACAGGAATTATCGTCGTGATGACATCGTGCGTGAATATGCCCACTGAGACGATGGTGTGTGTGTCTGTGTGTGTGTATATAGACCCTCCGTGTTTAAAGTTAATTCCTCAGGATTCAATATTTTTCCTTATGAGTGTTTTGTTGGAGTCCTGGCGGTCCCCGGGTGCGACGGCCCCGGATAATAAGGCCGTGTCACCTCGGTGTGTGTCTGAGTGTCTCCCAGCTCTCTCCTCTGTCTGCTCCACGCGACCGTCACCCCACACTGTTTTAAAAGTACGTCTGTAATTGGAGGCTCTGATAGGCCGCTTCTCGGGAGCCGTGCGTTTGATTCAAACTGTGACGTTGTGTGTTTCTTTCCAGTTTTGAAAGACTTTTCCTTTTCAAGCTCGCCGCGTTTGATGTGCACATAAGAGGACGTGGGATTTACCTTCGCTTGATTCACAGCTGCTCTTTATTGGGGTTTGATGTGAGGCGCCCATGCTGACTTTAGAAATTCCTGCTTCTGATGATTAACTGTAGGGGACTGGGTTTGCAACTTAACCTCGGGGACATTGGACTCAATATAATGATTAACTATTATGCTCGTTTTTCATTGATGCGGCCGTTTAAAAAATATGAAAGACACGGAAAAAAAATACCTCACAGAAAATGACATTTTATTATGTATGTAAGTGAGACTGACGCAGCAGCTGGAATAAATATGTTAAAGCTTCACTGCATCATTTGAATATGACGAGGGAATATAAATACGTGCTTAAAGATGATTCGTCCTGCTGCTACCTGCAAGATAGAAGTAGATTAATAAACAGTCAGTTGTAGTTTTAACGTTCATTTACAGAAACAACAACCAGGCGACCTGCTTTGAATGAATCATTGCACGGTTTTAACAAATGTTCAAAATGATTATCAAGAGGTTTATGACCCCGTCATAACGAACACTGCTACGACTTGTTTATGAGTCAGAGCTGATTATGTGAGGGGAAGAGAATGTAAACGATGGTAACGTTGTCTGATGTTGATTCTAACCCTGAACCTTCCTGTGAAAATCCTGTGAATACATCGGGAAACAAAAAGGATTGTATTGTCCCT
Source organism: Macroramphosus scolopax (assembly GCA_901007825.1). Taxonomy (NCBI): domain Eukaryota; kingdom Metazoa; phylum Chordata; class Actinopteri; order Syngnathiformes; family Centriscidae; genus Macroramphosus; species Macroramphosus scolopax. The sequence continues at coordinate 20,266 of CAAKHC010002685.1, read as the reverse complement.
TTAACATCCGAAGGACATTCTATACTCCATTTGATTTGTACATGAACTAAGAAAAAAATGTTTAATTCCAATCTGAACTTGGAATCAGGTGTGGCAGTTTTCGGCAGTTTGCTGCAGTTTGTGGCAGTTTGTGTCAGCTGATGAATATCAGGACGTGACATTCAGGGACTGGACGTGAGAGTTGTGTTTTTTACTGCCAAAAATCCAATGATGGAAGCGCTTGTGTTAAAGGGTTAATCCCAAAAAACGATATTTGTGTCAAATGTGAACTCCGGCCTGACGTGTCACTGAGTGTGAGGTCTGCAGCTCGTCCAGATGTTATTACGTAAACAGCCTCACTCTGAACCGGATTTCATAATGATCTCTGACAAACCGTTATATTTGCTGTCAAGCAGAGGGGGGCAAAGCTTTAAATCCGACGTGGTTACAGTCCTGTTCGTTCCCACCGTTATGAACGACACCACACTTTCCCTCTTCCATGATTGAATCTGCCTGTAAACTGACAGGATACTTTAATATTTTGGCTGAAAACAGCAGCGTGCCAGGACGGGGAAACAAAGCCATCCATTCATTTGATTTATAGCGTGAAATAAAATAACTTTTAATTTCCATCTTCAATAAATGCTAACGTATGAACACTGAACAATAACCGTAAAAAAGCAGGAAGAATCCGAGGTGGGAGCCGTGTTTTTCTTCCTCGGAGGATTACGGTGGGGCATTTAAACTGTTAGACTTCATCCTGCTGCTTTTTGATATCTTGTGTAATCTATTTGTGTCCTAAGCTGCTAATAGCTAGAAGGAATCAGGGGAACACAGCAGGGGTGGCGCTCGCATAATGGATTAGTTATTTTATTTTTCTCCGCCTAAAAAAAAAAAAACGAGATAGGACTGGGAATTTGTTTTCCCTCCCTCGAATTTCATCACCTTTTGTTTTAGTTGTGATTAACTAGAAAACATTTTTCTGATGAGCAGTTGTACTATAAAAAAAAATGGTTTTGTAGATGCATTTGCAGTCCAGGCTGCAAGAGTACAAAGTATCTGGCCAGGACTAATGGCCTTTCAGGACCCTGCACTCATCACTGGGAAGCGGATATCACACCGGGTGAGCTGAACTTGCGAAACACTCGCCCAGTGGGCGACAGCGATTCCAGGAGCGGCGCAACCATAGTCTCTATTTCACAGTCACACGCTGGCACAGCTGTGATAACAATGTGCCCTAAACCCAACTTACACTCTTATTTATTTAGTCCGCCCCACAGTTGCCTGACGATTATTCTTAGAAAAAAAAAAGTAATTGCTAGCGTCGTACGTGCACGCGTTCCTTCCGCTGCCCCGGCGACTCTCCAGCGCAGGAAGGCAGAGCGGCAGCTCATTTGCATAATCACACGTTTAGAGACGGATGGGAGAGACCAAATATTTTCAAAGCCTCATCCTGAGCCGAACAACTCCGAAGAATTTTTTAAAGTTTTGCTTGCTGTATTAATTAGAGACACATTCTGAATAACCCAAACAAGTTAATGGCTGTTTTCAAGGGGCTGCAGATGAGCTAAGTTATATATGATAATATAAGGAAAAGGGCAACTGGCGGTTAAATACTGCATGCATTTTAAAAACATTCTTGAACATCTATAGGGACCAAACAAACCCCCATAGCAGACAGTGAAAGCTGGTCTGCAGGGGGGATGTTGCATAAATGTTTTAGAATCACTGTGCTTGTAATGAGCCAGACTGAACCTCAGTGGACATTTCAGCCGGCCGTATAATGGCATCTTTAATGATCTGGTCTCCACGAAAAATAAATAAGTCTGTAAAAATAAAAAGGAATATTAAATGTATTATTGCTTAATCCAAGAGAAACAAAGTTTTTATGGCGGTGAATCTATAAAACGAGGCGGTCGCTGTTTAACAGCGGCCGACATCAACAAAGCAGCGAGCTGGTTTCATGACTTATTTCAGCCGTGTGACTAGAATTTTCTGAACTGATTGGCTGCACCTGGTCTGCATGTGTGTTTTATGCAGGTAGTGTCGGCCTGTGTTTTAGTACGAGGGAGATTGTGTGTGATCTCTGCCTGTGGAGCTGTGAAGTATTTCTGATTCCCTGATCCTGCAGGTTAAGGAGGGCTTTGGCTCTGTGCTGCTGACCCATCTGGACTGTTTGCAGGGTTTCAGCTTCATCCCTGGACTACGGCTGGAGCCTGAGAGCTCATCTCCACAGCCTTTTGCTCAATTCAGATTTGGCACTACAGCTGTCACAATATTTTAATGGTCATTGACCCAGTATACCTCTGAAGATTTTTGTGCGGCTCAACGTGCGTGCGTGTCCGTAATCCGGTGGCATATGCTGTTCTCGCCTCGCTCAGTCCAACACACATAAACAGACTGATAACTATTTTCAGATTTCGCCGTGCCGGTATTAAGCTGATCCTTTTCCATCTGTTATTTGGTGAATTTAGCTCCCGTCCAAATATTGTATCTCCTCTTTTTTTTTTTTTGACCATCTTATCCCAAAGCTCAAGCTTGATGTGACCTCCCACACACACCATGAGAGCCAAAGAGGATCAGTGTTCAGATCCTCTCAGATTACCACCTTCTTTGTCGCTCTCTCTCGCTCTCACGCTCTCTCTCTCTCTCTCTCTGTGTTTCCCCTCCCTCTTTATCCCTCCCGTCTACCTCGCGATGAATGGCTACTCTATCCAGAAGTTACATCGAGACAAGGACAAAATAAAAGCACACGGACAGACGCCTCTGCAGGGCCGGGTGACATGTGAGGGGCTTTCTGAAGACCTGGTGGCTCCCAGTCGTCCAACGTCTCGGACAGCAGCTCCTCTCCACAGTTGTAGGACAAAGGCGGCCTGCTTTTTTTCTACGAGTCGTAATAGGGCATCTGTTTGTGTGTCTGTGTGTGTGAGCGAACAAAAGAGAGACAGAGAGAGAAGAGGAGGAGCGTAGTAAGCATCAGTGGTACTTTTGTCTTCTGTGACACGGAGGGAAACCCCAGCTGGTAGGAAGACAGTAGTACTATGGTGCATCTACAGGTGCCTGCAACCTGCTGCCGTCCTGGTTCTACTGGGGGATGTTTTGCTCGCCCCCCTATAGTGTTCTTCTATTTCTGTGCGTTGGGCGACACGCTGCAAACATCTACCTTTTTCCACCCTGCAGGCGTTCCTGCTGTCAATCACGACCTCTCTCCTTTAACATCACACACCATCCCACACACAGACATTCCCACAAATCTCAGAACAGCATGCTTTCACTGCCCAAAATATATATTTGGATTTGTGTAGCATAAGAAATATATGCAGTATATGTGAATTTGACGTCTTGTACGGTTGGGAAATCGGAGGTTATCTGCGTTAGACACATGTACTCATGTACACAAAATTTAAAATTGCTGAAAATTCACTTGGCTATTGTTATTTAACTCCCAGTCATCCTCCCACACAGCAGCAGCAGCAGCAGCAGCAGCAGCAGGGCAGCCAGCCTCTTGACACAGTCCCATTTAGCCCACACTCCTGCCGGAGGATTCAGCTAATAACTCATATAGGCTGAATGCAGCCATAGTGCGGAACAATTACTTTCAAGAAGAATCAGAGGAATCAGGGGAAATGAGAGAAAGTGTAACCTTGAGAGAGGGTCGCATTTTTTAACATCAGCCAAAAAAGCCTTGTGCTGCGAGTGATTTTGCACACAGAAAAATCATCAGAGATTGTTAATGAATCTCTCAACTGAGCTCAAGTTGTATTACAGCTCGTCCTCATCACTATTCAAGGCCCTTTCTCCCTCTCTCTCTCCCTCTCTCTCTCTCTCTCTCTCTGCGGGCAAGAGAAACAAGCTGTAAAGAAAAGAGACAAAAAAATAAACACTCCCAATGTGTCAGAAATCGAAGTCCTTTCCCAATAGAACTAAATTACCTGAAGCGACTGGGGACATTTAAGAAGCACAGACAACCCATCTATATTTCCCATTAAACACATAATTTGCTTATAGTGGTTATACAACACAACAAGACGGCGCCTATTGATCCCATATAACTGGAAAATCAGCCCCTACGGCACAAACCAAGGTCCCTCCGCTCGAAGGATATCAGACTGATTGAGCAGATATTTTGTAATGAAAGAGGAGAAAACGGAAAAGGAGATAACACGGCGCACCGGTAGGGTCTCATTACTTGTTTTTGCTGCCACAGTCCAACGTCAGGCCAATTAGGTGAAGCGGCTGCTTTAAATTCCCCAAAGATTTGAATTGTCTTTACAGTCATGTTTGGAAAGGTATTGGAAATAATCCCCAGGAGCCAGTTATTAATCACAAAGTAATAATTGAATAAAGTAAGTCGATCATTCCATGTATTACTCAACATGTTACGTTGGTTGTTAGACTACTTTCATTCATCAACAGCAAACATACTAACCCTCCCAAATTGTTGCAACTTGAATAAGTAACTGCATCATCACTTAAATGTGAGTTGTAATCCATTACCCTTGTTACATTAAAGTAATGTCAATACTGTAACACAATTAATGCATTGCTGTCTGCATCTATGTTAGTCCTGCAAAGGACTATCAGGATTTATAGCCCCAGTGCATGATGGGATATAGGTGCTGAGCCCCGGTGCATTATGGGATATAGGTGCTGAGCCCCAGTGCATGATGGGATGATAGCCCAGTGCATGATGGGATATAGGTGCTGAGTCCCAGTGCATGATGGGATATAGGTGCTGATGGGATATAGGTGCTGAGCCCCAGTGCATGATGGGATATAGGTGCTGAGCCCCGGTGCATTATGGGATATAGGTGCTGAGCCCCAGTGCATGATGGGATATAGGTGCTGATGGGATATAGGTGCTGAGCCCCAGTGCATGATGGGATATAGGTGCCGAGCCCCAGTGCATAATGGAAAGAGGTGCTGAGCCCCAGTGCATGATGGGATATAGGTGCTGAGCCCCGGTGCATGATGGGATATAGGTGCTGAGCCCCGGTGCATGATGCGATATAGGTGCTGAGCCCCAGTGCATGATGGGATATAGGTGCTGAGCCCCAGTGCCTTTCCACTATAGGTAGAATATTAATGAATGTGTCTCCTACATTCATCATCATTAAAGAAGAGGAACATAATAGTAAGCAGTCAGAGTACTATTTCTCTATAATCTACTGATAGTGTAGTGAAGATATTGCTGTAGTAGTTGAAGTAGGGCTGTTAAATATTTTCTTTTCTCCTGATTGAAAGCTTCTAGCTCATATTCGACTGCTATCATTACTACGGTGGAGTGCTCGGATTCACACACTGCACAGTGTTGCAGTATTGGATTCAGATTACTCTGCGACCCCAATTAAGGTCTTTGTTTTTCTCTATATGTGTGGTTCATAAACATGCACATGTGGTTCACAGTCTGTTGCATTGAGGAGCATCGTGGCTAACACTTTTTAGGTTGACGTATGAAAAAAAAGCACGGGCGACGACGTGAAGATCTGGATGAGTTTAGTTGCAAACAATCCATTGATATCAGTGAGAGAAGTCGTTATATCAGATCCAGGAATTCTAATGTTATTGTGTTATTTGTTAATGTTGTCCTGTTATGAAGTAGCCAGATGTAGCTAGCCGGCCTCAGATTCCCTGTACTCCCCGAGACCCTGAGACTAGCTGCCAAGAACCCGACCTACGAGCAAGGAAACACACGATATGATCCCCCCTTTGGGGGTCGCTAGACTCCCACACAATCAACACAAGAACATTAACTCCAGGCTGATATATTATTAGTGCCATTCTGATGATTTTAAGGGCAGAGGGAGGAAGTCGTACGAAAATGTTGCCTCAGTATGATTCAGTAAACTCCAAAGAATCTTTCTTTTCAACTCAGTGAGTCAGACATAAGTTGTCTTTAATTCCTGGGTGCAACTTGAGCCACTTGTTAGCTACATTTCTGTTTGTGTGTGCGTGCCTGCGTGTGTGCGTGCGTGCGTGTGTGTACATAGCATGTGTCTCGGGGCGAGTTGCTTTTTGTGGTTGACTGTGGTTGAGTGGAGAGAGCTCACTTGAGAGGATGCGATTCGAGGAGCGATCAGGGAATTTCTCCAACATCACGCTCCTATAAATCATCTCTTTAATCAGCCTGAAATTCCCTCTCAGCGCACAGCTGATAAACACATACACAACGTTACAATGCAACAGGAAAAAAAAAAAAGGAAGAAGCCTGCTGCAGGCTGACAGAGTGTGACGGCGTCACATAGCGGGGTAAACGCAGAGCCAACCAAAGATAAAGGTAGAGTGACTGAATGAAGACGAAGTAAGCCAGACAGAGTAGAAGAGACATAGTTCAACCACGTTGGCAGAGGCACTGCTGAGCTGAGCAGTGCCAGGCTGGTAATTGGATCGAAGAGTCTTCAGGGAGGGGTATAGACACTGGGGGGGGAGATGAGGAGACGAGATTGCTCAAATCCCTGTCTCCTGAGCCTATCAGCCACAGGAGCTATCTATGGACTATATTACATACTCATTTAGTTGATAGAATTCAACATCGAGACTAAACAAGAACCAAAATTAATCACCATCCAAGCACTGACCTAGATCCTCCTCTGCCAAAGAGCTTTTTTTTCTATTTAAATATATAAGGTCTTTGTTGTAAAGCATTTTAATCTGCTATACTGTACATAGAAATGAAATGCCCGGACACTATAGAGGAATCTATATTAATAACATCACTCTCGCTGATGTTCGGCCTGAATGAGAGAGACGGAAAGAGATGGAGTTGTGCGATACTTGTATTACAGTAATACCTTGGTTTAATGGATGTCTGGTTTGGAATCAGGTTGTACTCAGTCCAATTGAGATTGCGTTGCGTCGGAGGGATGAGGTGCAGCCCCCCCCCCCCCCGCCCCCCCCTCATAAATCCTCTCCTAGATGAGATTGGGGTTCAGAAAGTGAGAATGAGCAGACAGTAAGAAAGACAGAATGATGCACACAAATCCAGTGGAGGATTTTGTTGTCGTGATGTGTGTGTGTGTGTGTGTGTGTGTTTGTGTGCGGGAAGTCACACATACGAGCTGTGTTAATCCTCCAGTCAGGCCGGGTGTTGCGACACACACACTTACCCGCTCATACACAGGAGGACAAGCTAATGATTCCTAGACTCAGCTCTTTGGAGCCGCCTTGCTCGTCCCTCTAGCTCCATTACTCACAATCTTTTTTAACACACACACACACACACATACGGGGCAATACAATTACACTCTGCCCCCATGTTCTGGATGTAGATGATAGAAAGAATGAGAGAAGTGGAAGAGAGAGAGAGAGAGGATGAGAGGAGTGAGG
>CAAKHC010002684.1:25286-36083 GCA_901007825.1 Macroramphosus scolopax | reverse complement strand
CACTTCTTTAAGTTTGGTGTTCAGTTGTAATTTGTGTCTGTCAGGAGATTTCAGAAGAGCTCAGTTAACGAGGACTGATGGAGTGTTATTTCATAGGGATGCTAACTAGCTTGCACTGGTTGTAATTCTAATGAAACGAGTGTTACAACCAACCTGAGCCAGTTTGATTGAGGAGGATCTCCGCCGGGTTGTGGGGCTTCAAGCCGAGGGCGGACAGCGGAGTCTTAGCAAGACCAGGAGGCGACCGACCTGCAGAAAGATCAGCTGTTACCACCAGACAACATCACACCTCCCAACCATCCTGACAGCTGATACCTGTTGCACAAACACGTTGCTCTTCACGGTCTGATCAGTAACCAGATACTAACAGGTAAAGAGCTGTCAAGACAAGATGCACTAATTCACAGATGAACACACAGAGGTGGTCTTGTTCGGGGGGGTTGTGCCCAAGCCTCATGCTCTGATGGACGAGCAAAACATGCATGTGTCCAGTCACACTGTGCAAACGTCTGGCTGTGACACCTCCTCAAGCTTCTATGGACAGAATAAGGGTGTTGAATCACAGCTGAGCTAATCTGAGGGGGCTCGGCTCCCTGGGAACTCGTCATGTCACAGGAAGATGTTATATTTCTGAGATGTGTCGACCTGCAGCTGGTTTTAGTTGCAATGCTCCTTTAATCAAACAGTATCTCTACTAAGTTCTTGCTACAATAACAGCAAATGGAGAGATGACATGTAGCATGAGTAGCAACAAAGGACTCAGTCTGTTATATCCAGACCTTTAATACTATAATCAATATAACCAGATGACAATCTGCCATAATATGTTCCTCTCTCCTTCAACAAGGAGAGAGAAACATGTAATGACAAACACGTACTTGCAGCATGATCATCTAAAGACCAGAGATAAGTGTCTGGGTGACTCAGACGTTCCGCTGGAGGCTGGTCGGAGTGAAACAAGGCAGCAACAGGAACCAGAACAGGTGACGACCACACAGTGAGCAGCAGCAGGTAACAAGAACAGAGTGTGTGTTGCATACGTTACTGGAATCTTCTGTATTTTATACCAATTTCATCAGCACAGATTTTGAATTGTTTACTTGTTGAACCAAAGTGAGCTGTTGGTGTCTGTGAAAGTCTGTTTCCATGTTGTTGCCAGCGCTGCTCTGGTGTTGCTCTCATGCCAAAAGCAGTGCAGGACTGTGATGGGTGACGGCTACAGGGGCGCTCAGGTACAGAGGGGGGGCTGGGGGGGGGGGGGGGGGGGGGGGGGGGGGGGGGGGGGGGGGGGGGGGGGGGGGGGGGGGGGGGGGGGGGGGGGGGGGGGGGGGGGGGGGGGGGGGTGTAGTGGGACAGTGGAACTCCGGGAGAGAAACGTGCATCGCACACTTACCAAAGAATCCAAATCAATTCTTTGTACTTGTACTGAGGCCCTGCACCTATCACGGGCCAGGCAGGGTGAACACTGTGGACCCTCTTAGCTTCATGGTGTACTTGGACAAACATCTGGTGTCACGTGCTCTGATCAACTAGCCAACCATGCACACGGAACATGTTTTACTGACGACAGCAAAACGGTTCAGCTAACTGACGACACCGCTCGATTTTTGGTGAGAAAGAAACTCAGTTTGTTTTTTGGTCCATTAGGACCTAAAAAGCACACAAGCAATGATGGAAATGAACATTTGGTCAAAGATGCATGTCGGAGCTGCGATGGGTTGATTTTAATGTTGGCCTGGACTATTCAGTCACTCAGGGAACTCGGTGTGTACACAGTGTTCCCGAGGAGGAGGGATGTTACGCCACAGAGCGAGCGTTAAAAATACGGTGTGTTTTTATGACCAACTTTTATGGGGATGCCTTGAGGGAGATCGGCGAAGGACTGGATGAGGTAATAACTAAAGTTGGCAAACGGCAAGTTACCTAATACACAAACCCTGTTTTAGTGGGGTGTGTGTGACACCGAGACTCGGGGGCGGCGGTTAGTTTGGACCCGACTCTGTTTGTCTGTAAGTCTGTTTGTGTGTATCTCTTCTGTTTACTGGCTGATACGAAGTAACATCGATTCTTGTGAGATCCGATCATGTGATCGAGCAGCAGGACAGATTTAGTTCCACCAAGCTGCCGACTGTTGTTCACCTGCGACCTGTTTACAGTCTGAAGGGAAAGGGGAATATTATTCTCTCATTAGGACAGATCACTTACTTGGACATATCACTTACTGATTAGTTCTTATTTCTGATGATTCATCTAGACATGTGTACTTATTCATTTGTTATTTTTTATAAATGTTCCTTACTGTGTCACTATCCACTTTGCTGCTGTAATGCTGTAAATTTCACCATCGTGAGACGAATAAAGGTTTATCTTATCTTATCTTATCTTATCTTATCTTATCTTATCTTATCTTATCTTATCTTATCTTATCTTATCTTTGAATATGAAGTACCAAATGGAGTACATAAGGAGAATGGAAAGACTAAGAGTATTCTGAGTCTCAAACCACAATGGAACGTTTGTCTCCACCTGCAGCTTTTAAAAGTGTTTAAAAGATTGTCTATAAGGGTTTTATGAGTTTCGCTGGCTTAACTAGGTTTCTTTTGTCCAACTGTGAAAGGTCAACTGATCCTTCTTATAGACAGTTGAAACCAAGTCATATATAGGTGTACATGTTCCCAGGACACAGTTTGTTGGACTGCATGAGGACACCAATGTTAGGATCGGATCTCTGTCGACAAGAGAAAATGATTCTACATATTCTAGTTTATAATTTCAGCTTGATAATGTGACTTTAACTCCACAGTGCCGTTTCTCAGCCAGAGGGGAACTTACACAGGTTGAAGTAAGGGGTTTGCGGTGAGATGGGGAAGGCAGGGGTTTGGGGAAACACCTCACCGCCAACTGTGAGGGCCGGACTGGTCGGCCCAGCGTCCATCTCCTCGAAGGCCTCCCGGTAGCTGTGCATGTGTCTCTGGGGAGGCGAACAATCGGATGAAACAACACGCTGATGCAGGAAAGACAGTGAAACCACAACACAGGCGGACGGCGTGTTCTACCTCCTTGGGACGTCCTCCAGGGTTCATCGCTATAGTGTTGACGAACTCTGGAGAAACACAGCGAATGGGCGAGCGAACCGGGACATCGGGGGAGGGACCGTCATCAGGACCGTTCTGGCCCTCGCTGGCGTAGCGATGGCGGGGCAGAGACGCAGGCTCGTCCACGGACATCACACGGGCCTGGACACCTGAGATCACGTGCAAGTGGGTGTTAGAGTTCAACAAGAGCCGGTCAGTGCTGAGATTACTGGTCGTCAGCCACGGTGAACGCTCACTGCACAACACACACAAAGTTAATAAAGAGTTAGCTGGGAATCAAACCCGGACATTCATGGATGCAACTCCTCCACGGACGCTTCCCCCGAGCAAACAAAACACACAAACTGTTGCAAGTGTTTCAAATTTTGGAGAAGATACCAGAACTTGACCTTGGAGATGTGAAGTGAAGTTTGCCCTGAATACTGGGAGGGATTATCAAGACTTGTAGCTACTGTCTGTGCAAACTGTATTCTAGTTATCTAACACGTTAACGTTCTGGCTGAACCTCAAAACAACAGCTAAGCTCATTTTGGTTAATCTGGTTTGAACTGGGAGAGTCAGAGAGAGAGAGAAGCTACCAGGCTAAAGCTAACACGATTTGAGTTCAGAGTTTTAACATCATTTGTGACGTCCTTGACTGCCGGCTGCCGGGGCTTTGAGGGAATATGAAGGTTGATGGAGGAGAAGGGGAAAACACAAAATGCTTAAGTAACATTAGAGATGATCTGTTCCGTGATGCCTTTTCTTTTTTACAGCTTGAAGGTGTCTCGTTGTCTCATTGAACCTCGTGCACGAGTGTCTTTGTTTGCACGAAGCAATAACAGGAAAATAGATTCAACTGTTGAAGAGTGTGTCTGACTTAGCAAGGTGGGACCGCCTGAAAACCATCGAGGCTTCGTGATTTGTGATTTTGGGCGACATTAACAACATAGAAATGGTTTGAATAGAAGAGTGATACCGACAGACCTTCGCCGACAAGGAGAAACCGTCGGTGCCTACCTCATGAGCCTGACTGTCATGGAAACGTGAAATATTAATACCACCCTCGCATATTTTCACTTTGAAGTGAGGGAGAAAATCATGGCCAAGTATCTGTGGGAACATTTAGTGGGAGCAGCTGTGGAAGTCTGACCAGTAGATCAGTTCTGTAGGAATGGACTTCGCTCTCATTGCACAGGAATAAAAACTCCAATCGAGCTGGAAGGATTGTGAAAATGTTTCTTTCATCACACCGGTTGTCGTCTTTCATCTTTCATCTTCATGTTTATTGATCCCGTCTTATTCTACACAGAAGACAGATCTTGTTGTTGAATTCCACCATCTGTTAGGATGCTTGATGTGTCTTTGTGTTGCTACTGAAGACTTGACGTACTGAAGTATGCGGACTACACCCCCCGAAACAGGAACACACCCACCATCACACTGTCAAACACTGCCCCGTTTCCATGGCGACGGCTAATAGTTTCCAGCTGGGACGGCCGGAGATCCACGTGACTGATATTTGTTTCCCTCTTCTCTCGTTGTTGAGCGATCTGAAATCAATCTATCAGCAGGGCTGATTCCAAGATCATAAATTCACAGGTGATCATGTGTTTTTTATTTTGTTTAGAGGAGGGAGCCACAGTCAGCTGACAGAGGTCATCCGGGGTCAGATTGCAAGTCTTTAAATCGTATAAATGAGGCAGCGGAGAGATGTAAGGATGAAGGCAGATGTGACACCAGTGGACATAATCCCAGCTAATCCATCATCTCCTGGCATACAGCTCTGACAGATAGGGTTGCATCAATGAAAAGGATATTGCTCTCTGTGGGAAAGAAGTCAAACTATCCCTCATCATCCTCCGGCCAGACTGAACAACTCTGTCTGCATTGTGGTCGCCGTCTCCCAGTGGACACATAAAGCTCCACTGATGTCTCCAACTAGGACGATGCTTCCTCTCCCAGATTAAGTGTCCTTTGTCTGGCTTTGTAAATCTTAGAAATAGTCTGATTAAAAAACTCTCTGAATGAGGCCAGTGTATCTGGGAGTTGGTATTGTTCCTCAGGTTTGGCAGAGCGGATCTTGTGACATGAGCTCCCCTGGCGAGGGACAGAGACGCCTTTGTGCTGACTCCGTCTGCTCCTTGTGAAACTTTAACATTAACTAATTGAGTGTTTTTCTATTCTGGGGTAGAAAACTGCAACTGGGAGCGCACGGCAACAAATACAGAGACGGATAGTTGGATGGTGTCTGAAGATGATGCCATCCCAGTGATGACAGAGGACAGTGAGCTGTGTGTAACCGAGCAGGTACGGAGATGCAGCGAAGATTAGACGAGGATGAAGAAGATTTAAGTGAAAACACAAAGACACTTAGAAGCAAAGCAGATACAGACTTGAACACACTTAAAACAAGGAGCGCTCCTGTTTCTTTTTTAAGTGCGAGTTCGACAGGATGGCAGAACCAACCGGAGAGGGAGTGAGAGTGGCGGTGCTCAGACTGAGAGGAGGTCATGCTGGGGATGACACTTTGGACACGGGCAGAGAATTCTGGGTAAAGAGATGAATGATGAGAGAAATGAACAGGAGAAGGAAAAAACAAGCAGACAGAAGATGAGATCCAACCTAAGTCAAGAACAAGCAAGAGGTTGAACTTTGGGATCAATTCTCTGTGTATTCAGAAACGTCTCTTAGCTACCAGACAGAATGTTCTGGTCCTGATGTTGCTCACGTACCGTTTTATAATGAGCCGTACAAACAATCGCTCCACATTTCATGGCAGTAAAGTTAAGTGAACCGTACTGTTGATTCTCAGATCCCCTCCTCCTGCTATCATAGCACTTTATATTGACATTGTTCGGTTTCTTGCTGCTCTGCAGGATGTCTGATGTGCTTATCTAGGGCCGGTCGACCTGCTGCACCAGAGAGGAGACTTCCTGTCGGAGCCTGAGGGAGAGCGATTGATGAGGTGTTCGTTCAGGAAGTGAGATAAGGAGACGGCGGTGTGTTTACAACGCAGGGCAGATGGCCTCAGTATTCCTCTGCGGTGCACGTTGTGTTCCGTCTCCACTTGACGACACACGAGCGAATGAAGCGAAGTCTACAAGCAGGATTTAGTTCTGCTCAAGGCCGCACGGGAGATATTGGATTGTGAGCTTCACGGACAATAAACGGAGCAGGACCAACATCACCGGACATTATTAGCCTCATCACACTGATGATGTCAAGTCCAGTCTGAGGCCCTATTGATTTTTACTTGTCTCATTCCAGGAGGACAGCAGGATCTGTGAGATCATGTAAACACCAGTGGAATTGGAAACCAGTGCAAAAGGCACAGATACGATAAGTTAATGTGAGATCTTACCAGCCACTCTTTGAGCCACCAGACCTTCGACGTTAAAGACCTCATCAGGCTCACTCTCTCTTGGCTGGAGGGACGATGAGTCGACACCAGAGCTTCCCTGGAGCCCAGAGACCTCGGCAGACTGGGACAGGATGATGGGTGGGTAGGTGTTGATGGGCTTGTTGAGCTGGAGGTGGCCAGTTACAGAAGGTAACGTCGAAGATGAATTGGTTCCACTTGTTTTCGGTCCCTGGAGAGGTGCAGGCTCGAGTGTTGTTGGCTTCCCCGGGGACAGGGCTGCTGACGGCTGGCTGGCCTGGCCGGACACGGGGCCGGTCGGGTGGGTGTGAATCTCAGGATCGACCTCGTAGGAAGGTCTGCGTTGGCTCTGGGAGAAGGACGGCTGCGTGGTCACCACAGCACTGTTCTCCCTCGGCGGAGCACCTTGGGACTTTGGCACCAGCACACGGCCGGGTTCCAGGTCCAACATGAGCAGATTAAGAGTTTCAATGGACTGCTCGATCTCCTGCTGGGAGGCGCTCTGGCGGTGAGGGAACTGTGGGAGGCTGTGGTGGCTCGACATCACCGCCACGGAGGGAGGTGGACTGAAAGTGAGGCCGTCAGTTACTGGCTCCTCAGGTACACCGAACTGCTGCCAAACATTGAGACCTCGCTGGACGGCGTCCCTGCTACTGGTGGTGCGTGTGGGCGCCTGCGGCATGGAGTGGGCGTCCGCCCCAACGGACTGGGAGCGGTACAGATGGCCGTTCTGTGTCGTCATATAATGACAGGACGGCACCGAATCACTCGAAGCAGCAGGTTTGTTGGACATGCAAACCTGTGACTGGACAGTTTCCTGGGGCTTCTCTGGAACGCTGCGCTCCAGATATGGCACGTGGTCCTGGCCATTAGTAACCGACTCCGACTGGTAGTAGAGGTCAGCCGGCGTGGCCCGACCATCTGTGGAGGAGAAGGTCCCGAGACTGTCGACACTGTTGCCCTCTTGACTGGCGGGCAGCTCGTCATCCAAGATGTCTGTTTCACGGTCCACGTTGCCGTGACCGTTGACGTGGACCTGGGCAGGCACCAGGTGAAGCATCCCCCCGGCAGGGGAGCTCGGGGAGGCAAGGTAGCCCTGTCGATGCATGGGGCCCTCTAAGCCGCTTAGGAGCTGCTCCAGCTCCTGCTTCTCTTGAGGGCTGATGGGCTGCGGGGCCGTCGGCACCGAGGGCGGCTCCTCACCGACAGGAGTGTGTGTCTGGATCACTGCGGGGGCCTGAAGGACGGCCGCGACGTCATCAGTCCGGTCAGTTTTAATAGAGGCAGTTGAGTTTCCTGAGTCGCTGCTCACTGACAAGGCGTGGTCGACCGCAGGGAGGGAGTGTTCGATCGCAGTGGGTGGGAGCCCGTTAGCTGTGACCGTCCCTTCGACAGACTCCTTTTTACGCACTTTGGCGTAGAGGCTTCCATCCAAGGGTCCTTGTGTGTGGATGACTTCTAGAACAAGAGGAACAACAGAGGCCCATTAGTACCAGATTAAACCATGCTACACTTAACGAGCATTAAACGTCCTCCAACCATTTCATTGCTAAACACCCAAATATTCATAAAACCTTTGTGCTTTGGTACAAATAAATCGTGTGCAAATCTTCTGGAAATAACCCCACCCTCATCATCGGGGAATGCAGAGCACAACGTGAGGAACTGTGTGTGAGGGAGAGAGGCAGGGGTACGGGGAGACTGTGTGGGCACTGCCAAAACAGCTGCAGTTAAATTAAACGCTGGCTCGTGTCCACCGATTCTGCCAGCTTCAGGAAATGAGCAGAGCCTGTGGCACGCAGCGCGGAAAAACCGTGAAATCACAGGAGCCTGCCTCGCAGTTTCTCAGGCCAATCGGACTAATCGGTGCCACCTGAGCGACGCTGGCGTGATGGAGGATAAATCGGTTGTTGGTTTAATTTGATTAGAACCAGTGTGACTGCGAACAGGAAAAAAGCTGATGATGGAGGAAACGTACCAGATGGAGTTTTGATCAACTCACGTGGTGACGCACACGCCCGACTGTTTCTGTGCGATGTAGCCAGACACACACACACACACACACACACACACACACACACACACACATGGCCACACCCAGGTACAGTGATGAAGAAGGATTCCCCATAAATAAGAAGAATTCAGTCAGCACTGGAAAATCTGCCTCACTGAATAAAGAAGACGAGATGCTTTTGGCCTCAAAAACAAAAACAGAAGAAGATCTAAACACTGAAACACACATGTTTGGATTATCAATCTATTCTTCAATAGTTTATCGGCTATAATATTTTCGTATTTTCCCCACAGAAACATGTACAACAACCTTGCACGTAACCTGGCAGCTTGTGTGCATTGATCAAAGGAGCAAAAAAGAGAAATGGAAAAGCTTGTAACCAGCGATCGTTTCTCAGTTACAAAATCAGACAGCTGGAAAAGGAGCAGCACAAAGAAGCCGTCTGTGGCTCTGCAACTTCTAGATATCTCCATCTGAGCTGCAGTGAATGCAGAGCTCTGTGGTCGAGCTGCGAGTGCGTACACAAGCCGGGTCCTGCAAGGTCTCCTTGGCAACTCGCTGAGGGAATCACATTCAGTCCTACGCCGTTAATATTGTTCCTCTTCAAACGTCAGCTGGTAAAAACAGGAGGCTGCGTATCGACTCGTCATTGCCCATTTATATATGATCTGTCATTGATCAGGTTAGAGGCTGTGCATGCACCGGCACACACTCACATGCACATCCACTTTTAGTGCATCACTCCGATAAACATAGACAGAAGTCGTGAAAGAAGAGCTCCCCGCTCTTCCTCTATTTCAGGAACATTGTAATCGTTTGCCCTGTAACCGAATGTGACTCATGCAATCACAGCTGATTACGCTCCGTGAACGCCTCACCTACAACGCCGTGGAAACGGCAGAAACACCTCCACAGGAGGAGGTTCTCCTACCTGTGTGAGCAGTGGACGTCGGTGCGGTCCCGAACTAAGCCGGGGAAAGGCCTGAAGAGGAGCCCCCGGTGTGGGACAGGAGGCGTTCCAGCAGAAGTTGGGGGGAGTTGGTTCTGGCTGATGTCCCTCCTCCTCCTCCTCCTCCTCCTCCTCCTCCCTTGGCTAAGAGGCTCGCTGTCTGGCAGATCGAGAGCGCTACTGCTGTCGCTCGCTGCTCCGTTTGCACTGGTCTAAGTCTGCCTCTGCTGTGTGTGGGAGGTCTATCACAACAGGCTGGTTGACAGGCCATGTGGGAGGTGGGGAGGTGGGGGGGGGGAAGGAGCCAGTGGATTTCAGACTACATGAAGACTAGTGTGCAAATAACTACAAACAAAAGGTGCACACATGTTGATATAGAAATGAACATGTATGGGAGTGAATCCTTTCCGTGCTGCTGCACACAAACACCCTTCAGCCCTCTGGTGTAATGGAAAGAGCTCCTCCGTCCAACAACAGCCATTTAACAAGCTCTTTTCAAGCTCGGAAGCAGGAGAACTCCACCCTGCCGCCGACGGGTGGAAAAAGGAAAAGCAATGTGTAGCGGCAGGAACAGAAAGAGATGACCGCATTGTGAAGTTTACGGTATATTAGACGGGGTAATTGGACCACTTGTAAAAAAAAGAAAGTGGCTGAAGAAATGGAGATGGTGAGATCTGGGATGAAGGTGCAGTCACGAACACACACACAATTACAACCTGTTTTTTTCCCATGAAAGCTTCCAGTGTGCGACGCAGCTCATATCAACCGAGCGATCTCGTCCGTTAGCGTGCAGTCACGTTACCGGTGAACCCGACGTCCCACAACAACCGACCCTTTGGTCATCCGGGTTCATAACACAAACATGTGACGCCAGCGTTCACGACACCTACACCAGCAAGTCACACACATCCAGGGGAATAATTACAACATTGTAACGTTGTTATCCCTCATTGGACTAACAGATTGTCGCACCCACTCACTTGCTGTCCCTTTAATCCCGTCTCTCTCTCCGGCCCCTCGTCTTCGCCCTGGTCCCTCACTATCCGTTCAGTGCTGATGATGATGGTGATGACTGTGATGAAGCTTCACTTGGTCGACAACGTGACGGATGAGCGATTCACAGAATTCCAATTTGTACTTCAGGAAATCTAATCTGTCATTTTACACTTGTGGGACTTGTCAGCGACGAGCTTATTTATGTTGTGGCTTTAAATCTGCTGCTGTTTTCTGTCAGTGGCAAAGAACTAACGCGAGCCTCCGCAGATCATCTTCCTCTTTCTGAAGAGTGAGAGCGATATATCAGACTGTGTTTGTACCTGCTCCCCGGGAGGTAAATATCATCCCCGTCACATAATCAGAGGAGAATGTCTGCAGCCTG
>CAAKHC010002683.1:0-11053 GCA_901007825.1 Macroramphosus scolopax | reverse complement strand
CACACCCACACACACACACACACACACACACACACACACACACACACACACACACACTACCAGAGTATAACCAGGGGTCCTTTTGGCTGTGAAAACTTCAATTTTTTTGCAATTGATGATATAAGACAAACACTGTGCTTATGAGGCAATGCAAATACAGGTGCTTAAAGGTACTGTAAAGATGTTCAATTTACAAATTGAGATTAGGAAGCCAAATGACATTAGAAGTATTGAGTTTTAACATAAAACTAACAGGAAATGAATCTGTTCATTTCCCTTATAGTTTGACAGGACAGCAGGGATTAGCAAATGTAATTTCTTTTTGTCTAGTGTACAGAGGGCTGATGGAGAATGCAGAGGGGACAACACCTGCATTCTCCAGATGACAATTTAACATTTGGGGGATTAGGAACAGATGTGTTGCAGAGCAAAAAGTCAAATCTTGAAAAAGCAATTGCATCAGATTGTTACTCATCAGTGTTGACGAAGACCCTCACTGGTATCCCGGATGAATCACAAAAACAATGTCAATGTCACTTCTTGAAAGTAGTCAGAGGCCTAATTGGTGCTGATGACATTTTGGGGCTTTACTGTCTGTGTTCCCAAAATAATGCATTGAAGGTGAAAACTGGGTCATGCTCAGTCCTATTTTTAAGCTCTTCTCACTTGAGGAATCTGTGCGATGCAGACGGCGATGGTGGGAAGATGGTTTGTATTGGTCCATTTAGCCCCTACTTATTTCAGTTTCTTTCTTTTTACAGGAAGAAATCCCAGAAGTGGGATGAGATGAACATCCTGGCCACGTACCATCCAGCAGACAAAGACTATGGTCTGATGAAGATAGATGAACCCAGCACACCTTACAACAGGTTTGCTTCCATCGATAACATTTATTTTCATCAAAGTTGATCCGTAAACATATTTGGAAATATTTGAAAAATTATGAATTCAATGCCTTCACTTTTCCATCAGGACTGAATGTGTACTTACACCTATAATGATTACGATACCAGTTGAGACCTCTGATCAATGCCAGTGTAAGACAGCTGAGCTAGTGTGTGTTGGTTCCTCAGTGTCTCAGCAGCTTTGTAATCTAATACATCACAGTGCAGCAGATAAGGTCACCCCTGACAGACCTTTCTGCTTTTATGGCTTCTTTCCTGTCCTCGGTTCTCTCTTCACCTTGTATTCCTCCATCAGCTTGTCATAGTGTCAATCTTCTTCTGTTGTTAGCTCTTTTTATGAAGCCTGTTTAAGCTGGGAATGTTGTGCCTTGCTTCTTAATTTCCTGAAATTCCTTTCTTTTTTTTTACTGATTATAAATTTCTCCCTTTCAGGATGGTTGGGGACGATGATGATGAGGGGGCGCTGAGTGATTCGGACAGCCACAGTGCACTCACAGCTGATGACCTGGCTTCAAAGTAAGAATTTAATGTGAATGGAGGGAGACAAGAGGGTAAAATGACAGAGAGGAGTAAACAAGTTTCGAAAGAAGGCAATATTTAGGGGTGCAAGCTAGAAAGTTAAGCTTGTACAGACACAAGATTGTTAGGGAGAATAAAATCATTTGTACTCAAGTATAGCCAAGATTAGCCCCACCTGAACACACACCAGTGTCCTTGCCCTTCAGCGAGCGTATGCTCTAACAATAACTGATAAGGGTGTTTGCATTGTACTGCCTCTGAATTCCATAAGATTCTCATTGTTTCCAAAGAAACTTTTGGGCAACAAGCAACATTATTTACCTTGAGACATTAATCAGGTTTTTAAAATCTATATTTGATTATTTATTATCTGCAACTGTGACTTATCACAATCCTTTTCTATTGTATATCCCAATTACTGTACTAGAATGAAAGGGATGGGAAAGCCAGAGCTTTGCTAGCTAGCATCCATTTGCAATTTCTCAGTTTGTGGTTGTGAAAAGGAGCATCTTCTCTGCAGCTTTCAGTCTTCCAGGACAGAGTTGTTCAGGCATAAAGCTGTGCCATGTAGCCTCACAGCTGGCAGTGCACTCACTCCTAGGCTGCACTGCTGCCTTTGTCAATGCTCCAGGCTTGGTTTACTAAATTCATCTTGACTGACTCCATTCTTTTTTTGCTGAAAGAGAATAGAGCAAAAGGAACATGGTAAAGGTCAGCAGTGGGTCAAGCAAGTGGGGTTTGGAGTGTTCTTACACTGAGCAGAATGTTCAGCAGTAGTCCAGGTCTTTTCAGTCTTTCACCCCACCATCCTTCTCACTAGCTGAGATGGTAGTAAACGGCGTTCCATACACAACTTTGACAGTTGGTACTAATACCACAATAGGAGGGCCTGGTATCTTTTCCACAGTCAGTCAACACCTGTGGAAATCACTGGACTCTATACAGAGTTTCAGAGCATTTTGAATTGAAGAATTATAGATGCAGTGAAAATTTCTTCGTGAAAATACAGGAACAAACATGTATACGACTTCAGTCTGGATTAGCAGAAGCGATGACGGAACAGAAACATCTCTGATACCCTTTGAACTCTACAATCTTTATTGTGTTAACAAATGTACAGCATCACTCAGAGCTGTACTTTGGAGTGTAATACGAGCCTGAGAAGTGTGTTTGCTGTCTGGCATGATGCTTATACAAGTGCATCGGTGCAGGGATGGGATGAGCTAGTTTTGAGTGTATGTGCCTCAGAGAGGATAGTGATTAGCTTCAGGCTCTCAAGTCAATTATCTGCTTTTGTTTACTTCCGCACAGAAGGCCTTCCATTGTTTTTCTTTCGAGCCTGCATAAGTACATCAGTTGCTCTCGTACTTGGATCTATCCAACATCTATTCTCACTCTCTCCTTTCGTCCACCACATAGCCAGCTTTTCATAGATTTCTTTGGCTCATCTCCGGTGTGCTGCATCATTTGCACATTCTCTCTTGCTGTACTTATCTGCTTTAGGTATCTGCTACCATTACTGGTGCATTTAGAAATTGACTTGCTCTTTCTGGGCAAATCAGGCCAGTTTGTTGGAGAGCAGTAGTGCAGTAGTAC
Organism: Macroramphosus scolopax; assembly: GCA_901007825.1. Taxonomy (NCBI): domain Eukaryota; kingdom Metazoa; phylum Chordata; class Actinopteri; order Syngnathiformes; family Centriscidae; genus Macroramphosus; species Macroramphosus scolopax. The sequence continues at coordinate 8,033 of CAAKHC010002683.1, read as the reverse complement.
AGTAGTACAGTAAATGGGATTTTCCCCAAGGCAAGTTACTACCATCCGCTCACCCATAAACCATTATTCATTTTGTCCTCTGCCGTTAAAGCTCTTCGTGAGTGTGAGAGATGGGGAGAGGGACTCTGTTATCTTTGTCTCATGCAGAAGCACTCTCACATGTTTGCATCTCTTCACTCTCACCGTGCCTCCTCTCCCACCTCATTTCTGTTTCTCCATCTGTCTTCCTCCCATGACTGTTCCTCTACATAAAAGGCCTTTCCGTAATATCTCCAAATGATCTTTAGGAGAAAGTTCTGAATGTGTCCAGTGTAAGTCACAGCCTGGAAAGACGAATAAAAACTTAACAGAAAAAGGCAGGAATTGAAATAATATCTATATTTTTATTTTTTCTTCTTTCAAGGCTGAAGGCAGCAGAAGGCTCAGAACCTCGTTTTATGAAAGAAGAAGTAGAAGAGGAGGAGAGCAGCGAGGAAGAAGAAGAGGAGCTAACCCACGAAGAGCAAGGTCATCTATTCATTATTTTCTTTATTTATATTGTTTCATTTCTATCCGTATTTGAGCTGGAACTCAATTCAGTATACTTTTTTTATTGATTTTGAGACTTATAGTATTGTGATGATCATATATTAGTGTTATCATAGTCTTAACTACCAGCTGTGGTACAATGTATCACACAGTTGACCTGTATATTCAGGTAGAAGGTATAAATAAAGTGTCCTCCCAAGCTGTGAGGGTGACTTGATGAAGAATGACACCCCACAGGGTAGTGCCGGTAAGAAGAGATCATTTTGGAAAGAACTTGAATGTTGTGGGTGCTCTTGACCTTTCACTGACTTCCCTCAGTACAGACACACACAGGCTACTCACACAGAGGATCAGTATGCTTTTGACCTGCCTCTGTCCTTGTCCTCCTTCAGACACTCACATTGTACTATTTCATCAAGATTCAATATAGGCTGCAGAGTTGCCAAGTTTTTTTTCTTTGTTTAATACTAATATCTGAACTCAGAAGTCCAAAGCAAGATACCTGATCCTGTTATCAAGCTGCAGAGGTCATTACTAAAATCAGGTCTGTCATAATAATTATTTATAATCAGGTTTCAGCAGAAGTAAATTTCCACAAACTACATATAGAAACATGTAATAACATAGTTGGACAAGCATTTTTACTGACCCATTCCTCCGTGTGAATGTATTATGGTATTATGGCATTCATGCTGTGAAACAATGGATAATTGAAACCATTGTTTGCAGCAGTGGGGTTGTCATGCGCCAGTAATTAACCAGACACTCTGCATACAGGCTTTGGATTTAGGAAATTAAAACATTTTCAAATCTACCTTTCCTCTGCAGCCAAAAAGCAACATTTCCAGATGATGAGGAAGATGCATTACAATGAGGGCCTGAACATCAAGCTCGCCCGTCAGCTCATTGCCAGCGAGCTGGAGGATGAGGAAGATGCAGATGAAGAGATGGGGGATGAAACAGAGGAGACAGAAGAGATCAGTGTTGACCCGCCGCAGGAAGGTAATGAGAGACTTTTCTCTATCTTTGGATTTGATGGATTTTCATTGTTTTGGGGAAAAAAGCCTACTGTTAAACTACAACTACAAAACGTTTCTTAAAAAGATAGAGATATTGACTTGTGGATGTCATGAAATCCAACTGCTGCCAGGCGTTTGTTTTTTTTCTGCCTCCTTGTGATTTAGTTCGGAAATTGTTCTTACTGGAGTGCAATGAGATGTTTTCAACAGCTGTAGTACATGAGCAGAATCTTATCATAAAGGATTCGGTTATTTTGTCATACCGCGTCCTAATTTCATTTGAGAGGAAACTAGATTTGTGATATGCTGTAATCCTTTTCTGTTCATGCGCTTGTTCAATTTCATCCGGCCTCTATTTGTAGGATGAAATAGAAGAGCAGGAAAGGGATGAGGGATTTTTTTTTAGCATGTTTATCTTTTTAATCTGAAATCTGTCTGTCTGTTTGTTTTCTAGCTGAATCCCTGGACTCGTAGATGAGGCCTCTCTCCCACCTACAGTACCTGTGTGTTGGCTCAAGATCCAGACAGACAATGCCACTGTGCTCTGTGTTTTCAATGCTGGGCAGACACCGCTTCACCACCCACATAACAACCCTCTACAGCCAGTAACCTCCAAATAACCTGTTTGTCCCTACTATTCCTAAGAGTGCAATATAACCTTCAAACTTAGTGGCTTTTATCTCCCAGAATCAGAACAACACAAGACTGTTGGCCCTTCCCCTTCCCTCTCCTGTTGCCAAGAATGTCCGACATCCCACCTCTGTGGACTGGGTCGCACTGAAGAATATGTGTTTCAGACTGTGAAAGGAATGTCAAGGCCTTTTAAGAGAAAAAAAAACTGCAGAAGAACCAGGACTCCTGTCTGGCTGCTCCTCAGTCCCTCCGCATGCCGCAGAGCCAGTACGTCGACCCAGAAAGAAGCCTCGCTCAAGGCATATCAGAGAAATGTTAATGGTGCTTGTTCTGGGTGCAGTACAGATGGCTTTTATTTATATTTTGGTTGATGAACTGCTGCTCTGTTGAATTTTCTGTTGAGAAACTTAACCAGTGAGGTTTTCTTTATTTCTATGCCCATTCTCATCTTGATAACAGGCTGTATGACTTTCACTTTATGTTGACATAACATTTAGGAGCTATTTGTTTTTAATGATATACATTGACACAAGACAACATAGCCTAAAGCAAACTCTTACAAACATTTTTAAGCTAAATTTGACAAATAAATATGCTAGTAATTGACACATGTAGTGTCTCAATGTGTAGTGCCCTTTTGAAATTATTTAAAACAGGGATTGTCACTGGCACTCCAACGATTTTATAAATATTACTTAAGAGAAGACCTTTCCCTAACTAATTAATTTGGCCTTTTTCTTTATTTTCTGTCTTTAGCACGTTTTCAAGTGCAAATACTTATTTTGATTGCTTATTTTGCTCCTGTACATCACAATTAATTTGGTTGAAGAAGTGTCATTTCAGAGTCGAGTGATTAATGTTCATAGATGCCGTTTTTTTTCTAGGACTGAGCAGTGAAGTAATTGTATTGGCGGTTGAGACATTTTGGGGCTTTAAGATCACAGCATATGCTCCTGGTGAACAGATCTCTTCTGTAACCCTGACAATAACCAGCGCTCTCCGTATAACCACATCTGAGCTTCATCAAGCAGAATTACTGAGCATAATCTTTAGAGGAAGGACTTATACGGCAGGACACTTAACTGATGTCAGAGAAAGGTTTTAATGCTACTGAATTATTGAATAAGTGCATAAAATGCATAATATGTTGGCAGTGGAGTTAACCACTAAGGCGTATGGATGCAATTCAAGAAATTTTCTAATATTTAAGATTCCTACAAGTGTCTAGAAAGAAAGGAAAAAAGAGGACTGCTGTCACTTGTTGGAGATATAATATATAAAGGAAAATAACATGAGAAATGTTTGTAGGAACATCGAGTATGTTTTGTTTTGTGACCTCATAAATAGTTTTTCTGACCCTTTAATTCCTCACTGTGATTTGATGTGTTGAGCTTTCTACGATGGAAGTACAAAAGATGACTAACATGACGTCTGCAAACTTCCCTTTGCAGTTTGTTTTCTTGTAGTTGAGTATTTGATGGTGTTTTCTCTCCATGATAGAGGCAAAAGAAACCTGATGATCCTTTTGACTATTTCCAACCAAGAAGAACTCCAGTGTGTAGACAAATCATTCGAGAAGCTCTCAGACGATTGTTGTAATGAAACAGGAATATCTCTGGGAATACAGATATTGTCTTCTACTTTAGGCACTTAACTTAAACAACCGCAGAAACACTGAGATAAATCTGTTTTTTCACTTACGACAAAAGGACAAGATCGTCCACAACACGACTGACATGATCACCCTCGAGGTGGTTATTACCTGTCAAATGTGCCTCTTATGTATTTATGTACATGTGTTTAAAATGAACAGGCTATGCTCCATGTTAGTTCATTTGTTCATGTTTTTGCCTCATGTTTCAACCATTTTTGATTTTTGTTTTGCACCACTCCTGATTTGTTATCTTAGGATGATAGACTGTTAGGCAGCCCCATGATTCTGCACTGTCTCAAAATGTGGATCTAAAAACTTTTTTTTATTTGCAGTTTGCATGTTCATCATAAGATTTTGTTTGTATTTGTCTCCCATCATTAAAGGAAGTTGTTAGAATCTGGTCGTCTGTTGTGGCTTCTGTTTATTCTACAGCTGAATGATGCAAGAATCTGTAAAACGGAAGGATAAAGACAAAGTATTATTTCATTATTTCACATAAAGCACATTCTCTTCTCAAGATGCATTCATTCATTCACGTACATCTATAAACAGCTAAGCAAACACGTTTTCAGTTTTCCTCCCATCAAAAGGTTAACTAGCATGACAATCTGATACAGGGTAAAACAAATTCAGGTCAAATTCCATAGCAAAGATTTTAATTTTACATCTTTCACTTGAACTCATCATTTTTAAATCACAGGGCACTGTCTTGAGTTTGATATTTGAGCAATCGAGACAGTGGCTCTCTTCCCACATGGTGGCGCTGTTGTACAACATATCCGTCCACTCCTGTTGGTTTCCAAGTATCTAATGGGATAAAACCAGGATTATTCTTCCTGTTTTCTCTCGTGTTTACAGCTATAATTGAACGCATCACCAGTGTGGTCTCATTCGCAAAAGAGGGTTTAGTGGTAGTGGCAGATGGATTTGTTTCATCCCTGGAAAAATAATCTGAATATAGAGTAACTCTATTCTACTATTGAGTACTTGTGCGATTTAATATATGAATATATAATATACAACTGGAAATATGATGGAAAACGAAGCGCGCGAGGACAGTTTGTCAAATGTAGCGTCAACGGTAATTCCAATGGATCAGGAAGCTTGTCAACTGACCTGAAGATTGTGTATACGACGACAGAGGAGTCACTCTAACAATATCTTCCTTGCACTATAGTAATGCAGCAGAGGAGATGTTTCTACACGAAGATAAACAATGATAACCATCGAATCAATTTTGTAGTCGACTTAATTTTATATGTTTACTTCCCTTGCTTCTGTTCCATTATAGTTTTTGTATATACTGTATTTTGTTTGTCACACAAAAGTTGTGTTTTTATCAATAGCTATGGAAAGCATTTTAGAAATACTGAAGTCATGAGTCCCTTCAAAAAACAACAGTTGGAATATGTGAAAAATAGTTTTATAATATAAACTCATACATAACATAAAGGTCTAACTTCGACCTAAACAGTGTAAAATTACATACTTATTTTTTGACAAAATCATGATATAAAAACAACACAGCGTCATTCAACCAGTCATCAATAGTTAAAATACTCAATTCAATTTATAGAATTCTGCATGTCTGATTTATTATTGATCGATTTTTGTATTGTAGGATAGAAATTACAAGGCTTGTGCACTATACTAGGTAGGTGTATTTAAAATAAGGACATAAGGTCTCCTTTTCCACCTGTCCAGGAAGAGTGATGGTGGAAATCTCAGATGCAGTGGAACAGAAGTCACAACCAAAAGTTGAGCTGTCATTTGTCTCTGCAGAGAAGCCAACTGATATCAAATGTTTGGAATCCTGGTTGTAAAACATAAATGGAATGATATTTTTGTCATAATTTGTGATAAATGTCAATTAGAGAGTTTAAAAAAAAAACCAAATATCAATGGTGATTCGACAACTAAACATTCAGTGGGTTTTCTGTGCAGAGCATTTAACGACATCAAACTGTTTTCATCTGTGGATGGAGGTCAAAACTGGGGTTGGAAGCTCCAGAAAAAGCTAGCATGAAGACCTTCAGATGATATTGTTTAGTCAGAATACAGTATTCAAGGTTCAACCTTGAATCCTGTTCGGTCGCGACATATAGAATGTCAATGTCAATTGATTCTAAACACAAATTATTGATTTGTTTAGACAGCAACTAAGCTTTTCGCTTCCTATTCCAACAGCTTTGCCAATTAGTTATATAAATGCGGGCCATCTGTTCGCAGTGGGTCACGGCGCCCTGTGTCTTGCTGGTATAGACGATCTTTGTGTCAGTCTGTAGTATCTGCGTGGAAGAAAAGCTTCTCTCTCCCACTGGCTGCTATGACCGGACTACTGGACGACACTTTCTGTTTCCAGGACTAACCGCGGCGTCTGAAATAGTCCTTTTACGTTTTGGCAATCTTACATTCAACATACACTCGTTTATGGTTGCATTCCTGCGACTTTTTAATCATTGCTGCTGGCCTCTGGGGCTAGCTGGCTAACAGAGTGGTGACAGAGTGGAGGCAGCTGGTCGGACAGTCGTACAGTAACGTTAGCAAACAAGCTAATTAGCCTGAGAGAGACTCAGCTTGGATTAACGTTACTGCCTTTAATCAAACCGTGCGCACGTCTGCGGGTTCAGCTTGTCCAGCAAAATGAAGATAACTGTGGATTTTGAGGAATGTTTGAAAGACTCTCCACGGTTCAGGTGAGTGAGGACAACCGGTCAAATCTCCATTTGTTGATGTCTATTTATTTGTTACACTGAAAAGTATCCTTATGGCTGTCTGCTAATCAGCAGCTAGCTGTTTGTTGCATGCCAGTTTTCTATTTTTGTCTCTAAGAAAGCTGGGGCCAGCCAAGGAGGCTGCCCGATGGGATAGGAAACACAAACTCACTGACCAACCTGGCAAGCGTATATGTGCACTAGAAAACAGCTCCAGTGCTTTTGTCTGTAGATAAACTACGTAAAGATGGGAATACATGAATAATCTATAGATACAGGAAGTCACAGTCTGTTCCAGTTAGCTTTCATTGGCCAATGCTTAAAATAACAAACATATCTCACACACTATGATTTTAAGGCATCCGGAATTTTATTTCTTGCTTATCTGAAAAAATACACTCTTCAGCTTGAATTGGCAGAAAGGACACTTGGCTGCAACTCTTTTTTTGTTTTTTAATATATATTCATTTGTCAATTTCTTTCTGGATGTATTACAAGACCGTAACATGTCTGATAATATTACAATGTTGTGGTTTCATTACTTGGATTGTTCAACCAACAACCAAAACCCAGAGACATTTAGTGTAAAATCACACTTGATTTTTCACCATTCATATACTTCATTTAATCTACCAACAAGTAGGGATGCACCAGTCTGATTCTGATATCGGTCCGATACTGATGCAAATAGCTGGTTTGGGTATCTTTGACAATATGGCGGATCTCCAAGTAACTTGTTTATGCTACTTCTGCATTTTAATTTGTCAAGTTTTTTTGCAGCAGTTTGTACATCTTTTGATGCAGTTCTATTGTTTGATAGAGTTTGAATTAACAACAACTAATGATTCAGTATATTCATATTATACATTGAGGGTAAGACCTCTGAATAATGGCGGGATACACTTCAAAGTAAAAATGAGCTGTATTGTATTTGTCAGGCGGTTGTGTTCATGTGATGTATTCCTGCTAACAGTGTCACATCTGACTTCATTACTCAACTTTTCCTATATACATCAGGCCTAAATGCTTTTCAAAATGGGATGATCGCACTCAACTTCCTACTCGCTTTGCATTTTCCAGAGATTGGAAAAACGCCTCTCTCCTTCCTGTCTTGGCCCTGCTCCCTTTGCTGTTGCAACATCCTCTCTCACAAATGAGGAACAGACGTTAGAAAGTTTTTAAGTGAGGACTGAATCTGCTTGTTATCATAGCATTTCATACAGGATTACATTCAGGATTTTGAACAAAAGGAGGCTTCCCAGTTAGTTGTGGCAGCTGAAGTTGGCTGTTCTAACTATATGTTGTACACACCTGTGCAACATCAGGACTGCTGGAGAATAATGAGGATCTCAGTCATTTTATTACTTTCATCGATTTGCTTTATTAAGCAAAGCAATATTTCTGGTCAAGTATTTACTCGTATAGCATTGAAAGCATGGCGGTTCAAGCTGTAATGTGTGACTCAGCTCTCAGCAATCTGGCTTT
>CAAKHC010002681.1:0-12064 GCA_901007825.1 Macroramphosus scolopax | reverse complement strand
TCAGGTCAGTGCTGTCACCACGGGGATGGTACGACATGATGAATAGGTGTCTCACACACACACACACACACACCCACACACCCACACACCCACACACACACACACACACACACACACGATTGGACTAATATATCAATGCTCAACCCTAATTTTTTTTTCTTTGCAGGGTTCAGTATGCTGGAGGTATGAAGCTGCCTACAGAGTTTGACCCCAGAGAGAAGTGGCCAGACTGTCCCACACTGAAGGAGATCAGAGACCAGGGGTCCTGTGGATCCTGCTGGGTGAGGCCCAGAACCCATTGCTCAAAAGATGTTACCATATTGAACTTGAGAATCAAAGATTTGAGCAGATTATCTTCCTTTAAATTTAGATTATGATTAATAAATGGCCATTGATGCATCCTTAACTTTGGCATTAACTTAACCCTGCTAGTCATTTCAGTTGTATTTATATAGCAAAGAAAACAATTAAAACAGCTGCAAACTGATAGTAAGATTGGCAATGTTTCACCTCTGTACACTATAATAACAATTGCATGTGATCACTGCTTAATGACATCTAGATCCACATTCTCTCCCTGTTTAACATTTGTATTTCTGTGTTTTTCTCACTGCTTCTATTTCCAGGCATTTGGTGCTGCAGAGGCCATTTCCGACCGTGTGTGTATCCACAGCAATGCCAAGGTCAGCGTCGAGATCTCAGCGGAGGATCTGCTGACCTGTTGTGACAGTTGTGGCATGGGGTGAGACGAAGCAACATCTGATCAGTATCACTAATTAGTCCTGCAGTGACCTACTGCAGGGATGCAGAAATTGTGACATTCCAGGCCGATTCTTCTTTCACGTCAACAGCATTGATGGTCTAAATCTGATTTTACTTTTTTCCAATTTCTTTTTAGATGCCAAGGTGGCTATCCTTCAGCTGCCTGGGACTTCTGGACCAAAGAGGGACTGGTCACAGGGGGCCTCTATGACTCCCACATTGGTAAGTAACATTCTAAAAGTGTGCATGTGAGTTAGTCTTATCATTGTGAAAACAGACCTAATTTTGAAAGTCTCTTTCGGGAGGACATCTTCACAGGGCAGTTTAGGGGTTAACAGTTTATAGGTGAGGTTAGATAAGGATCCTGGTAAGAGTTTGAGTAAGCCACTTAGTTGTGATGTGTGGAGGGAGTAAATGTGAGAGACATCTACAAGTCTAGCGCTGTGTCTGTCCAAAGGTTGTCGTCCATACACCATTGCCCCTTGTGAGCACCATGTGAATGGGAGCCGACCATCCTGCACTGGAGAGGGCGGAGACACACCCCAGTGCATTGCTAAGTGTGAACCTGGATACTCACCCAGCTACGCGGAGGACAAGCATGTTGGTAAGAAAGACGGGAGAAACAGTTGATCTCTTAAATTTGAGTTTCGGAGAGACCTAAACTTGCCAGTATTTAGATTACAGAGGGTGAAGGAAAAGTCCTGTGTTTTGTGACCCAATGGTTCACAAGTAAACATTGTTTGGTTGTAATGTTTTAATGTGACTCAATTTGTTCCGCAGCACCAATAATTACTACACTATAAAAAATGTATCTTCACAAGTAAAAGACTTAATTAAAGCATGATTTCTTTCCTTGATTATGAAATACAGGACCATGGTGTATTCATATAGTAATGTAAATTTCTAAATAGCCAACAATGCACTGGTTGAGTAACTTAAAGACCAAACTTGATCATGAACATAACTGCATGAATGCGCACAGCTCTGGATTCTAACTCACTATGTTGCAGGTAAAACGTCCTACAGCGTTCTGTCAGATGAGGAGCAGATCCAGTATGAGATGTTCAATAACGGCCCAGTGGAAGGAGCCTTTATTGTCTATGAAGACTTTGTGCTCTACAAGTCTGGTAAGAACACATGCTCCAGTGACACTCAAATATTTAACTCTTATATGCTTAAGACCTGAACTTCTCTTTGTGAGAAAGCAAAGTAAACAACACTCCTTCATACACTTGAACCTGACACGGCACTCTTGACTTGTGTTCTCCACTGAGTTCTTTGCCTTTTTCTTGTCTCCAGGTGTGTATCAGCATGTGTCTGGATCTGCTGTGGGTGGACACGCCATCAAGATGCTTGGCTGGGGGGAGGAGGATGGTGTTCCCTACTGGCTCTGTGCTAACTCTTGGAACACTGACTGGGGTGAAAATGGTGAGCAGACTCGCATTGTAGTTCTTCTGTAGATCTCCATAGAAACAGAACAAATGCTTACAAACATTCACTTGTTGGCTTTTGTATAAGCTCATTTGCTAAAATCTAACTGCCTGTTAATGTTCCACAGGATTCTTCAAAATCCTGCGTGGATCAAATCACTGTGGTATTGAGTCTGAGGTTGTGGCAGGGATTCCCAAATAAAGAAAACTAAGGTAAGACGGCGAAAAAACACATAATGGATAGCAATTATTTATACTGCCACAAATGAATGTATACTGCTAGTATGGCAAAACTCTGATGTAATGTAATAAACACGTCAATGCATAGATTTGTATCTGATTTTGTAGGTTCACAAACCCCATACAAATCCAGTAGTTACTAATTCAACTCTTGATAGGTTACTCGGTCTGTGAATCCTCAACAGAAGTTTAGTGTGTTATTCAAATCTGTACCTAACTCTGTTTGTCTTTACAGGTTTTTACGAGCAGTCGATCACTAGAGGGCGACACACTCCTGCACTGGAAGTTTTGACATGTAACGCTGCTTGTAATCCTTTACAGTAACAATGCATTGATCACACATGCATGCAGTTCTTTTAACAGCAGACACAAAATACTCGATGGCAAAATTCTCTACATTTTAGATGGATTAGCATGTTAAATATGACTACAAATTCTTTATGTGCCTGAACACAGGGAAGAAGGTGATTCTTGTGGAAGTTTTGCTCTTTCCCCTCTTTAGACAGTCAATCTAAAGGTTGCTCGGGAGGAGGTGTATTTCATATAATCTGCCTATACCCAACTGTCTGAATTTGCCTCTGGTTGTATTTTGCTTCACCGGATGGCATCATTTGACAAGCATTTTATAGACGAAGGGAGCAGATGAGCTCAATTTCTTGAATGTGTCTAATTTGTAATCAATCACCATTTTATTTCTCCCTGCCTCCATAATGTACTCCATTGTCATTGCTGTCTATCTGGTGTTTTTAGACTTTGCATTTTAGACGAGAAAAGGATTTTTAGTTTTGTAAATTAAGGATGGAAATGAAATGTGTTTTATTGTATGCCTGTTGTGATCAAAACATTGGCGTATAACTGTCTTTTGTTCTGAAATGAATAAATGTTTTTGGTACCCAGTGTGGTGTTACTGTTGAATAAGCAGCTTACATTTTTTATTCAAGTGCAACACTTTTTCATTACATGAAGCATCACACAATATATAAAGGGGCAAGCAGATTTGAGTATAAACTGTATTCACGGTAGTTGAACGCTATTTATAAGTTTTCGTTTGTTAAAATGCAAAAAAAGTTTTTTTCACTTAATGTGGTGCAAGGCTAAAAGTACTAAAGTTCACATTTTAGACTGAAGTGCAAGTTTCTGGACTTCCGTCTTGTTGTCAGCGTAAATGAACACTCCCCTTCATAGAGGAAAGTGTAGTTAGTTTTCTTCACCTGGCTCCTTCCATTTATCACATGACTAACGGCGTTCGGGATGATAACATGAGATAGAAAGGGTAGGTAGGTAGATACTTTATTTATCCCGAGGGAAAGCCTTTTTAATGGAAAGTTAAAATACCCCAAACAGCGCATTAAGTTCAGGTAGGCACATTAAATATATTGAATTAAAAAAAGCACACCCATCGCTAGGTAATCTTTTCAAGTATAGTTAGTCAAAAATAATAATGTAAAGAATATTTCCTCTTAATTACTCTCCACGTGATTTAAGATTAGATCCGGGACACCCCGTGCCAGAAAACAAACATCCCAGCTAGCGCTCCTGTGGGGGATGTTAAGTGCTGCTTCATGTAAAGCCAGCTCGGCTAGATATCAGTACAGCAGCAGCGAGCGATGGAAGGGGGCGTTAGGGCTTCGTGGATGAAATTTGGGCCCGTTGTGTCCTTTTTTGTAGTTATTTTGGCCATTTGGTTCCGGTCACCCGAGAATGAAGTACTGGACGATAGACTAGACACTGTGCTGTCCTCTCTGCTCCGTGCTGAAAGCAAAGTGGGGATCAATAACGTCGCAAGACCGAGAGTGGCTATCGGTAAGTGCAAGTTAAGCAAGCTAACGTGAACTAGCCTCATCAGATTCTGGATTTGTAAACGATAGTTTCAGGTCTGGAAAACAAATTGCGTTGCATTAAAGTTAGTTTGCTGATACAGATCATTTAAAGTTACATTGTTAATGTATTGCATTCATTGACAAAACATAGATAAAACAAACATTTGTTTACGAGCTTTGTATTATGGAACTTAGAAAGGCTAACGTTAGCTCTCAATAATAGTGTTGCCCAATTTTAGTTAAACTTCATAAAATTTGGAAGAAGAGAAAGGTAGTCCTTAAACTTAACTTTTAGCTGCACGGTATTCCATTTTCAATATTGTATGTTTGGAGTGAATGCCCGACCATCGAAATGTATTGATGGAAGGATCTTAAGCCACAGCTAATGTTAGCTCGTTGAAATGTTAGTTTGATAAAGTGCATGAGAAAGAAGTTAATGAAGAGTGACTGAATGCACCGTCATCAAATATAAATTCTAAACAGTCGGACACCATCTATGTGGAGCTCATAAGACTAATTATTTTATTATCATTAGCCTGTTGTTTTTAGATTATGAGTCAATGCCTGATATCAACCGCATAGATGGTAACCATGTGACATTTCAGTGCAGCCCTGCCTTTCCTGCTTGGTTTCACTAATCAATGTTGACACACCACAAACAGCTTCCTTGTGCTGTCAGCTCCTCCTCTTCCAACAGCAGCTTCAGGTGTCAGCAGATAGTACAGTGATCAGTGCGATTGATGTCATGAGATAACTTTATCTTGTCCCTGTCAAACTCAATGATCATCATATCTATCCAACCTTTACCCAATCCAACAACATTCACAAACCTGTTTCATTCCAGAATTAAAATTCAATGTCAGCATACGAATTTTCATCTACTATGACCTACCAGTGAAATCGAATCCTCATTTTATGCAAGTTATGAATGTTATTATATACCGGAGTGTTGAGTTATGTCCAAGATTATACACTGGAATTATGATTCCTGGTTTTCTAAATAGTGAGATCCAAAGTATTTGAAGAAATTTGCACTTAAAATTTCATTTGGAATGTTTGAATGATACTGACTTATAGTATTAAGGATTTTTTTAATGGCTACATTAAGCAAGGTCATTGTTAACACTGTCAAATTAAAGAATGTATGGACTTTGTCATCTTTTAAGGATTAATACTGCTTCATGAAGAAGCAGTATGGAGCTATCCCTAAAATAACATTAAGAATACACCTCTGGTCCAGATCATGTAATAACTAATGTAACTGGTACGTGTTGCCTTACTGCTAATTTTATATTCCTCTTCCTCATACATGTGATGATACTGTAAGTTGATAATGTTTTCAAACTTAATAGTGGAGAACTGAAACTGAACTATCAGCTGATTTGCGAGGCCATGGCAGCAGAATGATATTGCAGAATATCCGTTTTGAACACCAGTGCTTAGGAGAATTACCCTCATGTTTTCACAACCATTGTGTGTTAATTTCTTTGCACCACTCTGTCACAACAGGATTTGGAGGTTGCGTGGACCTGATAGTGGATGGGGTGTCGTTGCTTAATAAGATTGGCCTTCCTCACGCAGAGCAGCCACTACATCATGACTTTATAGAAAACGCTGAGCAGCTGGCCCAGAGCTTTGCCTACTTCTTTGCACCGGGAGCAGCTGCAGAGTAAGTGGTGTTTGTATAAATGGAAGCTGATACTTAATAATTTATTCTTGTACAGGGAATTAACCCTGAAAATTATAGAAATAATACAAATACATGTATGAACAAGTCTTGTAAACATCTGTATACTTAAGTCTTTCCACTGCAAGGTCTATGCTTGAGTATTAATCTGTAAACTAAGTGTGTGTCTACTGTCAGTCAGTGTTTATTTGAATGGAAAGAAGGAATTTGCAAGATGTTTTTCATGGCGTGAGACCAGCCAAGAGCAGGTTTTAAGCCAGTTTTTATGGAGCCCCTCAGGGTACTGTGATGCTGACACACTACAGCTCCCTCATATGCTCTTTCATAAATAGTCACATTGCCCTTAAAGCTGAAAAGTAATGCATTTCAAAAAATGTGGTTCATAAAGTCTTCATGGAGGGAAATATTCATTTGTAATTTCCATCAGTCACAGCATTCAGGTCTCTTATCCAGTGTGAAAACCTGTTTTACTTGTCTGCTTTTTGTAATTCAGGATTGAATAGAGTCTGAATCCATAATTCTTAGCACTCAAGCCAAAAGTAACATTTTATTTTGTATGTGAAGGATGGATCATATTATTGGAAATTAAGACTAAACGGCCAAATGAGTTTCCTCTGCAGGGTGTCGGCTGTAGAGATAGGTTGAGGAGCTCTGGCATTTGGAGGTAGCTCAGAGTAGAGCCACTGCTCCTTTACATTGAAAGGAGTCAGCTGAGCTGGTTCGGTCATCTGATTAGGATAACTCCCCAGTTGTGGATAATCAGCAGAAAAGTGAAAATGGACAGTAGTAATATTGTTGAAACTTCATAGACTTCATTGCTTTGTTTTACTTCCAATCAAGTTAAGGTCAATTCAAACTATATTTCTTCGTAATGTATCTGCTTCATAGTGTTCAGGTATACTTGTCTCATTTTTAATTTCGTCATCATAATTCATTATATATTGTCTTTTCCTTCTCTTGCAGGCGTTTCATGATCAATGACACCCTGTTCAGTGAACTGGTCGAGGCATCTCGGGATATACCTGGAAACAGATGGTCAGTGGGCGGCAATGCCGCAGTTATGGCCAGTCGCATGGCTACCGAGGGCTGCGATGTGCTACTAGGTGGGAGCTTTAGCCCTGATTTTATTGATGTCCTATCCCAGCACATCATCGGTAAGAGCACCCACGCACTCACAGACACAAACACACACACTGGTGCACCCTGCATGACTTCTATGATCTCCCATTTCTCATTTTTCTTCACTTAATAATTTTCCTGAATTCCCATCTGCCCTTTCTTTCCCTCCAACCAATACTCTTTGTCTTCCCCCCTTTTATCCCCACCCTCACCCACATTGGTCTCTCCAGTGGCTGGCAACACAGTAGAAGAGCCAGACATTCATCTCATCCTGGAGTATCCTTCAGGTACCAGCTGGGGCCACTATTCCTCACGTAGAGCCAACAGGTAGGTGTTGATTGTTTTTTGTTACATGCATTTTAACGTCATCATCTTTTGCTATGCTCGGTGTTTAGTGAATTTTATGAGTAATAGAAGTGGTCTGTTTGTGTACTTATGTTTACTTTAAATGAGCTAAGTTATTTAGAGATGACTCTTTACCACCTTGTGTCTATATGGCCTACAGATATATCATCCACAGTGACGAACATAACCCCTACTTGGCCTCCATGGAGGAATTTGCTGAGAAACTCGAAGACTATGAACCAGATCTGCTGGTTGTCGGTGGACTTCAAATGATGGACAACTTCCCTTTCCAGTCAGGTAAGAAGCTTTTGTTAGTATTCATCATCTTGTATTAGTGTCGGTTGCTTTGTGTTGCACAACTGAAATGGGTTGGTACTAAAATCCATAGGTTTTCTACTTTTCCCTTCACGAAAAAGAAACTAATGCATTTTGGTCTTTACTGGCATTTTAAACAAGAGAAACAAAGAGAAGAAAGGTTCATTTCTGAAGTTAGTTTTGTTATGTGTTATTACAAGCTGTCAGTGTTATTGGCCATGTGTTAAAACACTGGCAGGCCGGCAGGGCAAAACCAACTTCCTAGTCCCTCCCCAGACTGTTTGGATAGGAAATCCTCTGTTTCTATTATTTATTTCAATCTATTGGATCCCTTTGTTCCTTTTCATTTTTCTCTTTTCTTTCCTTCACCATCGTCATTTGCTCTCGCTTCCTTTACATTTCTTTTGTGTCCTCCATTCTTGTTCCTTGGCAACCTTCCCTATCTGATTTTCTACCTACTTTAACCTCTTTTTTCTTCCTACTTCACCCATTCCAGGTGAGCGTGACTCTCTCCTCTCTCGCCTGGCCGACCTGCTGTCCTCCACATCTCCTACAATTGGCATCCACTTTGAGATGGCCAGTTTCGTAGAGGAGAGTATAATGGAGGACCTGCTTCATTACGTCATCCCCCATGTATGTATCAGTTACATTGATTTGCATGTTACTGAGATGACTAGAGTCTTTGCAAAGTGATAGTAGTGGGTAACTGAACTTTATCCTAGAAGTAGGTAGGGAACTAAAGAGAATACAAGTTGTCTGATAGATAGTACCAGGGTGGTAACGTTTGTTGAATACATTTGACAGCAAACCAGTTTGTTACTAGACACATTTCACTTTTTCTCATGTTGTGAGAAAACCTACTGTGTCGGTAGTTGCTGTACTCATCCTGGTTCTCTTTTCCAAGTCGGACTCTTTAGGGATGAACGAACAGGAACTTCCCAACCTGCTAAGTCTACTTAAAGGCTCCAACATCACAGTTTTGTCGGACCCGAACCCCCGTGTTGCTACTGTCCTTGATCAGATGAGGGAGGTCTATCGCATTGTCAACCAGCTCTACAAGGACGCCAATGCAGAAAGTGACATGGGCAGTGCTAAAGCTAGGGGCAAGCCCCTGACCAGGCTCCACGTACACACGTTGGCTTTTCAGGCCATGATTGTGACACGTGGCTCCCAGTGGAAGAACACTATGTCAGCCACTGCCAAGGCCTCACTCACTGCTAACCGCCATGTCTGTGGCTCAAATGACATTGACCCAAGCAAGGCAAGGCTCATTATGGATGAATCCTTCTCTGTTAGCCGGCGGGAGGGCAGCCAACGTATCCCTCTGCAGGAGACCAGGCCTGTCAGCTGCTGGGATGAAGAGGACTACGAGATCTGCGTGGCACCAGTTCTGGTGTGTACTGAGGTTTACCAAACTGCAGGTGGAGGGGACAACATCTCAGCTGCTGGCCTGGTGCTGCAGATCTGAGAAACCAGCTAGCTGGATGTTGGCAAACAATGTGACTCTGGAAACTTGATCTAGGTGTGATGCAAAGTGGCCGTTGTGACAAACACAGGTACTGGCTGCAAGTATCAGGCCAATGTTATCACTCTTGCAGCTTAGAGACAAGGTGGACCAGAAACAATCGATAATAACTTGTAGAAGTCAGATGATGGGGTACAGTGGTTTGGTCATCAGGCTAGCCAGAGAGATTTTAAATATTTAGGCCCAATTTTAGGTTTGTATCTTTTCTAACTCTTATTTTTTGAGTAAATTATTCTGTTTATGTTTTTATATTGAGCTGGCAGGTTTAATCCTCCTTGAATACAAGAGGATGTATATACACTCACTTCTCTGGACTGTAAAGCCCGTTTGGATGACTGTCCTTTTCTGCCCCACTTATGTTCAACATGACCATCATCTTTCCAGGTCATTGTAGTCCATCATCTGACTAAAGTGATTTTAATTACCTGTCGTCTATTTCCCCAAGGCCTTACAAGTCTCATCCTTCAGCCAGGATGAAAAAGGTGAAATGAAGTTTGGATAAAAGTCAGACCAAGTTGTTTTATAGAGACTCTACTCAAGTTCTGTTCCTGCTGTTGAATAGATTTCCTTTGCTATATTTTACGTTCCAGCTTTACTATGCAGCAAACAAACAGTCATGTTATTTCAGATGAAATGATGTAATTTCCTGGCTGCGTGTCGATATACTGACACCTACTTATAATCTACAGTTCCAACCTGTAGTCAAGCCTGTGGCCTCTCCTCCTTTGCTGCATATGTAGTTTCAGAGAAGCCTACCTGACAAATACTGTCATATTTGGAAGGTCACATCTGAGGCCTTTAAGTGAGACAGCTCCATCCTGCCTCAACCCTCTGCTATCATATTACTAAAGGAAGAGAAATATTTAATATAGAAAGCTAGCAAGATGGTCGTCTCCCGTTCTTTCCAAAATATGTGAAAAAAGTAACATGACTTTGGGTGTGTGTGTGTGTGTGTGTGTGTGTGTTTTAGTGTCATTCCTGTGTGTGTGTGTGTGTGTGAGAGTCAGATGCAGTGCAATAATGCAGTGCAATAATGCAATAACTTGACCACTGTCGGTAGATATATTCCTTCCTAGTTCCTTATCCTTGTGTGTGCTTGTGCCTCTTTTAAGGACCAAATAACCAGTGTGGACCTCCAAAAAAACACTGCTGTCTGGTAGATGTTGATGCCAGTTAGTTTTTACAGTCCCATAGTGGAACACAAACTTATTTATAGTTAAATATATATAAAAAAAAAGCATGTTGTTACCAACTTCAACCACCCCTTAATCTATTGAGTAGTGGACCACAACAAAACTTCACTTGTCATGTTTTGTTTTCATGTCAAGCATCGTAGGATTAGGCAACAGATTCTTTTTCCTCTTTCAATATCGAACTGCAAAAAACACCACATTCTGCTAACTGTTAATAGTACACTCACAAACATACACGTCAAAGCCACCACATAATCAATTTCGATTATAAAATGGAGATCTTGCAGAATTGAAAACTGAGAATCGTCTTTGGTCATTTTCAAACTGCCATCTCAGTCTTTTCAACACTAAAAGCAACATTCCATTGCAGAGCTAACCTTTTTTCTCTGTTCAGTATGAAGTTTTTTCCTCAATTACGCCTCAAAACAAACTGTTGTTTGCTCATTTCTTTACTTTCCTAAAGCTTTAATATCAATGACTAAAGGCTGTTTCCTATGAGGAACACATTTATGAGTAAGAGGTCAAGAGAAAACAAGCAGAATTACTTCTCTTTATCAAGATTGTTCTGATCTGATGCTTTTGTTAGATTGTGTTGAAGTTAAATGAGCCTTCTTCTGTCTGTCTGACCTGTATGTGTTTAGTGAAAAGGGAATTTTGAATACAGACTTTTCTATTTCTGTAGGCTTCCATTTGTGTTTTATTTTCCCAGTGGACGTGGTGATGGGAATTCAAGGGCAACGGGTCATGTTTTTACTGTGAAATGAATCCTCTGTTTAAAGCAGAACTTCAGCATGCATTCATGCTCTGATAGAGCTGCTTGTGTTTGCTGCCATATCATAAACTTATCTAAGCCTCAGATAAGTCATGTTGTCCATGTATAACTGTTTGCATGCATGTTAAATATTCAATGCAAGATCACCTGTGATTAAATGCTTCACTGCTACAGCAATCATTATTTTGGTTATATTTTTATACTGGGTATAATCCATTGATTAATTTCGTAAAACGTGCACTTTATTTACCAAATCCCATAAATGTAGTCCATAATGAAAACACAAGACAACCGTGCTGTGGGATCGCCACAGCATTGATTCTTATCACAACCTGCTAACTCATCCCTTTGTTTAATCTTTATTTTCCTTCCCATTACCAACATTTTCACATACTGACATCATGTCATCCAGGGAATGTTTGACATTGCCACACAGATTCCGGCTTGTTCATTTACTTCATAACACCAATGTGAAATTATCTTTCTCACAATATTAGCGACCCCAGACGTGATCACCGAACAGGGAATATCAAGAATAAAGTTGCCACGTATCTCTTCTACTGCAGAGGTTAAGAACTGACTCTGTGTCTCAGCCAGTACATGAGAATATTTGTGGTTTGATACAGCAGCAAGCTCTGTCTTGCAAACAAACTAGAACAGTTCAGTTTGGGAGCGTCTCAAGCTGTTAAAGGACAAATGCGTAGGATCAAATTGCAGATTGTAACCCTTCACCTCATCCTGCTCTTCCCAAGCGTGTAGGAGAAGCTACGGTGGCCTGCAGGATAATTCATACTTTCAATTTAAAATGATTCAAGCACGGGAATTATTATACTCCGCCTTAGCCGAACACTGTTCA
>CAAKHC010002680.1:24897-60378 GCA_901007825.1 Macroramphosus scolopax | reverse complement strand
AATGTAAATGCACTGAGCAATAATGAGTGGCGGACCGCAGCAGCTCTTTAATGGGTGAGTACCTTCAGAGAGAGAGAGAGAGAGAGAGAGACAGAGAGAGAGAGAGAGGGAGAGAGAGAGAGAGAGAGAGAGAGAGAGAGAGAGAGAGAGAGACCGTGCTTACTTTAGTTGCGAGAGCCGCGTGACAGGTGAGAGATCATACCGGAACACCGGGCTGCTCGGCTCAGTGTTACAAAGTGAGTGACAGGCTGTGGGGGAGGACGGGGGGGGGAATTGGAGGGGTGCCGTCTGTTTTTTTGGAGTCCTGATTCAGATCGCTTTATTTCAGTTTGCAGATGCCGACAGATGTGCCAGAAGACAGACTCACCGTTGAGGAGACGGCGACCAAGGTAGGATGGGCGGCCACGGAGTTCCAACAGAGCTCCTGTAATCAGTCTGTATCAGTTATCAATGAGCCGATCAGGTTGGGGGACCAGGAAATTAATGGAGGGGATTATGGAGTTATTCAGCTGACAGTTATCCTGTGTGTATGTGTGTGTATGTGTATGTGTGTTGTTTAGTGGGGGGGGGGGGGTACTATTTTTACAGAGCCCAACATAATAGGCAAAATGAAATAGCTTTTGAGAGTTAATACTTGGTTTTAGGGTTAGTGTGTGTGTGTGTGTGTGTGTGTGTGTGTGTGTGTGTGTGTGTTTCCGTGCATGCGTGTGTGTGCTTGCGTGCTTGCGTGCTTGGTGTGCGTGCGTGCGTGCGTGTGTGTGTGTGCGTGTGTGTGTGTGTTTCTTACAGGACACTAGCTGATTAAGAGTCAGTTTCTAATTGAAATGACTGAATTGAAGGTTTTGTTGATTGTTGTTCTTTCCTTGCTTCCTTTGACAAAGCCTCACCTGAGTGAATGTGTTTTAATGTGAAAGGTGTTGCTCATATATACCGGCCCCTCCCAAGGCCTCTTTAGTTGAATGTATTGTTTTGAATTATGTTTCACTGCTGTAATGTGATTACAAAGTGAGAAGAGAATTTTAAATGTATGCGTTAAATTTGTATAAATCACTTCAGTAAAGTAGAGTAGAGCTTTCTTTCATTTATCCAAAGGAGGTCGGGGTATTGGTGTGAGACGAGCACACCCACTTCAAGACGGGACGTTTGTACCACTTCGTATGATTGCCATGATTATTTTTGACTTGGAATAATCATGTGGACCACATGAATGCTGATGTTGCTCTGTGTCTGCTTAATGTGCAAGTAGATAAAACAAAACGGTGCTCATAATGTAAGTTAATAATGTTGCGTTTACAGCATCTTTGGGTCCGCTGCGAGTCTGCTGATGTTGTCGGGGTTATCAAAGCTTGCTTTGACGTTGCAAGCATTTAATAGACGATCTATGTCATAACCTTCAGGAGTGCAGTTTGCATCCAGCATCTTTTAAACTTCACCCGTACAAAGGACGAGAGGGTTTTGGCCTCTGAGTCTTCCTTTTAAATTTGGCTCTTGCAAGTCCCCTATCTTTATAGAAGTGCATAAAAAACCCATCACTTCAAGTCACTTGTTTAGCTTTATATTAGTAATATCACACCTGAGTGGTGGCTATAATCAACCGGCTGTACGTTCCATCTATGTTTCTCCCTCCTACAGTGCGACAGTATGACTCTGTCCAGCACCCCGACTCTTCGCAGAGGAAGCACTCCTCTGCCAATTAAGCACCAGCTCAGACGGGAAGAGGCTGTCCATGATGACTGTGATTGGATGTCTGGTGGAGCTGGACCTTCTGCTTCACCGATCAGCTTCAGTCACGCCTTGGATGACACTCCGACCATGGCAGTGGAGGGACCTGATGGGCCCTTAAAGATCGCCCTGCTGGGGCAGAACGGCGTGGGGAAATCTTCACTGGCCATTGCGCTGGCAGGGGACATGGACAGGACTGCATCACTGGATTCTGACGGTACAAAGCTGCTTGTTTCACAGGATTCATGCTGGCCAACATAATGCAATGGAGAGGCAGCCTTTAGTGGTTCACAGTGAGCAGCAGTAAATAGATCCCAAGACCCGTCTCCCATCTGAGACCTAACTGCTCCTTTCCCTGTCCGTAGGGGAGGGTTATGTTCGCACAGTCACTGTGGATGACGAGGACAGCACCATCATTATCTATGACAACTGGAGGCAGGTGAGCCAAACAACACTGTTCCCACACTCCCTGCTCGGCGTGCTTTTTCTTGGGGTCCTCAAGGCTGCCAGAGATGAAAATATACTTCGTGCCACATCTTGCATAATACGGTTTTCTGCATCTGAAACACTTGTGTGTCGCTCAGGATGATAGTGTGTTCGGTCCTGTGTGTATTAAAGCATGCACTGGACAGAAAGTTGGGCCGATCTTGGACAGGTTGCTGAAAACAAGAACAACAGGCCCCAATTACACGACCTAATGCATGTGTTAAAGGAAAATAACATTTTAAAGGTATTACTACATAAGCTGTGAATGTAGCATGTCGTAGTGTAGCGCATTGCAATGTTTAGTGTACTTGATAAAAACTGATGCCAAGCTCAGAGAAACTGTAACAAAAGGGGAGAGACTCGCCGCCTCTGCATCATCCCGCCTCAGGAAAGCTAATTATCAGGTTGTTTTTCTCTCACGTTTTCCTCTTTCCCCCCGAGGCATCTGTGCGTGGATGTGCATGTTTGTTTATGAGAGAGAGAGATGCCCACAGAGCAGATGTGCAAATTGACTGCATTAATGTGTCTGATTTAGAAGGATGTGTGAAAATACACACCCTCGCGGGCCATGTGTCTTTTCTGATGTGTGGGATTTCTACGTGTTACTCCTTGTTTAATGAGTTTTATTAACACTGCTCTGTTGGCCTTATAAGGAGTTTGCTTAGATAATCGTAGGGTCGTGCCCCGCCTCTGATATTCGGGTAAAGTTGTTTTTGCTGTGTTCAGATTTAGATTTGTGAACGAGACAATACTGAAAGCTCTGAAAAAGACATTCACATCGTTCTATTTTATTTTTGGGGGAAATTATTGTTTCACTTTTGCTCTGAAAGGATGAGTGTGTCCGTCACCGGTCATCTATGGTGAATTGTGGCTGGTGCAATATGCATCTGTGGTAACTTCCCAGGGGACTTTGAGATCGAGCCCTCTATTGGATCGTATGTCTCCTGGCGACTTCCACTGTTACTTTGCATGAAAGCCTTTGACAATTATACTACTAGACATTCGAGTACTTTTCCATTGCCTCATACAGATTGTATTGCTGGATACTGCCACAGGGTTGCCCTTGCTTTTATGATTTCCATTCTTTGTTACTTAAGTCACTAACCGTGTCTGCCTCTGTCCCTCAGGACCTGTCGAGTCTGCAGTGCGAGGTGGGTGTTCTGGTGTTTTCAGTGACTGACAGGCGTAGCTTCCACCGTACTGCTCAGCTCCGACTTCTCCTCAGGGAGACCCAGCCCCAAACTCCCATCATTCTTGTCGGAAACAAGAGCGACCTTGTCCGCTCCCGTGAAGTCAGCTCTCAAGGTACGGCAGCTAAACTCTCTTGAAATGAACAATATTTACAGATTCATTGAGGGAGAGGTAGCAGATGTGGAACTATATGAAGATACGGTAATTGTATCAGACACCAAGTTTTATGCAGTGAATACTAGACACCGTCCCTTTGAATGTGACCCCTGAGGTCCTGACTGCTGCTTCTTTCAATGCTTGTACGACTTTCCTCTATCATGTTGTCCATTTCCGTCTCCATCTCTTCCGTCAGAGGCCATGTCCAGTGCTGCCCTTTTCAACTGTCTCTATCTAGAGATCTCCGCCTCCCTGGATCATCGAACCCCTGAGCTCCTGGAGTGCGCTGTCCGGTTAGCCAGGGGCCAGCCTCCATGGCCCCCAGGGACTAGTGCGGAGGACATGAGTGGAGATGGTCAACGCGAAAGCATCACCTCACGTGCCAAACGCTTCCTGACCAGCTTGGTCCCCCGGTACCCGCGAGAACGAGAAGTGGGCAGGTTCCTGAGGCAGAAGTCCCGCTCTTGCCATGACCTGGGGGCGCTGTGATAAGTAGTTGAATGGTTAGATTGTTAACACAGATAGCTGAAAGTTGTGTAGTATACCCACAAGGTCCGACAGAAGGAGTAATATTACAGATAGTGAAAAAACATGTAACAGAGGAGGTGAAGGTGCCAGAGTGATGTCATCATGACAATGTTGTAATAGTTATGTTCATCCAGCAGGGAAAAACATAGTGATGATATTTATCTATAGACATTTTGTACACAACACCAAAAAATACTGTCATAGAACATATGTAAATAAACTGAAATAGTGATACTTGATTGCCACCTTCATGGATTTGAGTGCTAAATAAATAGTTTTCTTGAGTCTTGAGAAAGTCACTGCATGTTTGCCTTTGGCTCTGTTATTACACTTGTAGACACGTCATGCATAGAGAGTAGTAATGATATCAAGCAGCAGTGCAAGCACCGGATAGAGCCACGCACACATACTCAAAACTCAATAGAGGGATAGACTTTCCTGGTGATTCATTTTATGTTGTTTACTCTCAGCTCTCTTGGTATCCAAGGGGATGGTAATCAGTGAAGTACAGATTGGTATGCAAAGAGATGAACTGGACCTAGAGAGCACAGCACAGAAAAAGACAGGTTATTGTATAGAGGGATGGTTGCCATGTTACAGTTGTCACGGAGACCTCACATCACTACACATCATGTCCATTTCATTTCTGTGGGTAAAACCTCCTCTTTTAGCTGCTCTGGAAGATGGTTAGGCTGATATACACAGTGAAACATTTCTAAGCATGAACATTGCCTTTCAAATGCAGTGGATTTTGCCACATATCAGCTCCTCTGCACTCATCTGCACCACTCTCCTCTCAGCACTTCCATTCTCCCACTTCCACCCACGTCTGAACACAAAATCTGGCACATCATAGCCTATTAAAAACCCATCATTTGGTATCAAAGGGAGAGCGCTGCTATAATAGGAGTAAAAAATAAAATGGTAGCATGATATTATGACTCATTCCCTTGGCTGCAAACTACTGGTACAGATTGAAAGGTTAAGATTTTGGCTGTCAGCATCAGCTACCGGCTCCCTCTTGTGGCTGACTTGAGTATCCTCAGCTGAGCAGATAATGAGGATTCATGAACAAGGTTCAGATGGCAAATTAGTGAAGCGCTGCACTTCTCAGTTCATTAGCTGCTGTCACTTTAGCAGAGCACTCAGAGGAAGTGCACTCGTCTTGTAATACATCAGACTGTGAGATGCAGATTCAGAGTCTTCAGGCTTGTTTATCATTAAAACTTTTGACTTTATGCGTTTTAACGACCTACATCTAGAACCTTTTATGCACTCACCTACTTTATTGAAATTGTATTCAAATAGATAAAACAGTTCAGGCTTAAAGAAAACAAATGTTTAATAGTGAAGCATGAACTCATTTGATCAAGTATCAAAACATCATCCAATGAAGAGAACACGGACATGGCCTCAGATACTTTGCATCATCAGTTGTAAGATTTAACTCGAGGTGCTCAATCTCGGGAAATAGAAGCTGAAAGTTTTGTGTTGCACTGGCATGCTGGGTGTTTATACCCCAGATAATCAGGAGAGACAATAATCTGAAACCGTCAAACATTTCAGTAAGAATTTTAATAAATCATTTTGAATGGAATGATGCGTGTGTTAGACCGTACAGACTGATTCCCCTGTGAAGGAGTTTTCAAAGAAAAGAGAGTGGAGCCCAAACAGAGCATGCTCGGCTAAAATGAACCACATCAGAGGCTGCAGGCTTGTAGCTTCTTGTCTGCCAGCTTGAGAGACACCCAGGTTTTGAGCATGGAGGCCCTCAGCTTGCACCACACCAGGTGATCGGTCAGCCCGAAGATCTGTGCAGCGAACTGAGCAGCGGCCTCAGGGGAGAGGATTGTGGAACAGCCAAGACCTTCAGCAAAGAAACAAAGCAGGACTCACTTAGGGTAAATTAATTCAAATGTGACTATCAATTAAAAGTATGACGCAGAAAGTCATATGCTCACCACTTGGCATACGGAGGGATGACCAAACATCTTGAGCCCCCCAGTCTGGAGTGAGAGGTGGGCAGTTGATGACTGGATAAGCAGTGTTTCCAGACATCACTGGACCAAGGCCATTACTTCTTCCAGCCACAGCCACAAACACAGTGGGTACTCCATCACCTGCGGAGCCACATAAACATAACATAACAGAATCCGTTTCCTCAGAAATGGTGTAGGAAAGGAGTCTGATGTGAACACGCACCTTCATATTCTGCTTTAATGCGGAGGGTCTCATCTGGACCTTTGTGTGCCGAAGTGACTCTCAGGATGCAGGTAATCCCAAAGGAGGTACAAGCCTTCTTGATCTTCTCACAATGGGCCATATCCGAGGTTGAGCCCATCAGAACCACCACCCTGCCACTGGGCTGGTTCTGGGTCTCCAGCAGCAGCTAGGGACACAACAAAGAACCCATTAGCTCCACAGAGATCCCACTTTATTGCCCACTAAAAAGGTTTGCTTGTACAACCAGTATTGCATAAAACAGATAATGATAAATTATCCCTGTAAGAAGAGATAAAATAACCTTTAAAAAGTATCAAGTGTGATTTGAAAATGATACAACTGGAATGTAATAAAATGGCTTGTTAATGTTGAACTAAATCCGTGTTTGTATGAGGGGTAATTAAAATGTAGATCAGGAAAGGGGGTGCAGTGTACCTTGACTCTCTCAAAGACCCACTCAAAGTTTCTCTTCACCATTTGCATTGCCTCTGGGGTAACCTCTTTAAGGTCCCTGTACACCTAATGAGGGGGAAAAAAAAGACATCTGTTTTGTTTTGTTAAATTTAAAAAAAAAAAGCATATGAATGAAACTAAAACAACTAAATCCTGACCTGCTTATCTTTTTGCTGGCTTCGATCTCCAGCAGGCCACAGCCTCCATGAGTCGTTGTCGATCACATCAGCCACAACAATCTCTTGAGTCTTCACATTCACACCAAACTCTATCTAAGACAAATGGAAAGTAATTCACTCATTTGTGTCTCAGCTCTGCTCCCAGTAACGGTGGTCACGCTAGGATGCTGACTCAACCAGCAGAGGGCAGCGCTGCACAGGATACCTTCATATCCACCAACGTGCAGTTCTGGGTGGCCCAGCTTTTCTCCAGAATCTCAAAGATGGCCACAGTGCTGCGGTTCATGATGTCCACCTCACACTGACCAATAGTGAGCCCAGACAGGCTGAATTTAGCCTCCAGCACCTGCTCCTCTGACCACTGGGGATCGTTGTTGGCATCATCCTAAAAATTGAGAAAGTGATGCAGAATATTGGAAGCAAGCACTTTTGGTTCAAGTTACAGCACACATGAGACATGATCCTGAAGACTTACTTTAAAGAACATCTCCATCTTCAGAGGTGAGAAACGGTAACCTTCCTTAACTCCTGGATTCCTCTTCAGGAAGGACCCAGTTGCCACCCTTCGACAAACCCACTCGATAGGGACCATCTCACAACGGGCTGCAATGAACGCAGTGTCCGAGTGCTGCTTCACAAAGGCAGTCTTAATGCCTATAGAACAGTAAAGATTACATTTAGTGTTGATTTGTACTTCAACCTGAAGTTAAGGGCAAGCAAAGGGAACGTCTTGGTCACATTCTAGTTAATTACAAGTCACAAGGAAACCACACCGCACTCATGAGTAGCATATGGGTTACGGTTACCCAATTACATGTTAATTAATTAAAGATGGGAAGTCATGATTGAATCTGGGACATTTCACACAATAGCAAACTTGTTTGCACGGTGCCACTATGCATGTCAACTTAACTGTTGCCATTTTATTAGGGATCATACAAATTTTAATTGCACCAGGTGCCACATATCACCTGTAGTTCCAGGGCAGGCAGTAAAAAACACACTGCAAAGAAAACACTCAGACCTGTAAAAAGGTGAGGAGATAACCGGATTTTGTCCTCACAAATACTAATAGGGAAAATTAGTTCAAAACCATCTCTGTACTCTATGAATTTTTCTTCATCGGCTAAATACAAAAAAAATACACCTTGCAGCTCCACTAGTGGGAGCATTATTTGGACTTTTATGATATTTTCTGAGTATGTTTGGTTCTGGACTGTTGCTTGGACACATTAAGCATCTGAGAGGGTCAACTTGAGAAATTTTGATTGTCAATTCCTGATATTTTAAGGAACAAACAATTAATATATATATATTTGTAGTTGCAGACCTAGTTCATATCCGTAGTTTAAACACAAATATGATAAAACTGGTATCATTTTCTTTCTATCTGCCTCGAAGACATAAGAGAAGATGGTCTTTCAATCACTGCTCACTGACCTCTAATCTTGAAAAAAATACTGTGTCAAGGTGGTGATGAGTCCAATGCCCACACAACAAATCTTAAAATTGTTGCAAAAAAAGAAAAAAAAAGGTGTGTGTGGATGCAGGACGGGCTAAGAAGAATAAGCGTTCACACACATTCACTCTTCAGTAATTGAATTTGTTTGGCTTCCATCCATTCACAATGTCAAAGTTTATGTGCATGGGTGAAAGTTTCTTCGGGGCCCACAAACTTACCTATCATATAATTATAGAATAGATCACTTGTCATTAATTACCAGATTCCTGGAGAAGCTTGAACACGCTGCACGTCGTATTGTTGGCGATGGCTGCTTTGCCCTCCATCTGGTCTTTCCTCACGGCATTCCCGGCGGTGATCTGGTCCTTGGACTGGACCAGAACCAGGCCGGGCTGGTCCACGAGCTCAAAGATCTGCTTCGTCTTCCCCTCGTTTAGCTTTTGGCCCATTTTCAGCTCTAAAACACGCACAAACATCGTGGAAAGTTACTGATTCACCGTTGCACATTACCAGTTTATACTCTAAAACATCATGTGTGTACTGTACCCGGTGTGGAGGCCATCGTCTTCTTTGACAAACTGCGGTCCTGGAGAATAGAACACAAAGTGAAACAATGTGCCACTCAACTTGGTGCAAGTTGTTGCATGTGGAAGAGGCGTTAGGAGGCGTGCAGTCAGTAGAGGGAAGTGGACCAGGTCTTACGTGCTCTGACAACCAATCACAACCGTCAACAAGCTCAGTCAACCAATCACAGCAGCGTATTGAACACCACGTGGTGGCGTAGACCCCCGTCTCTAAATATTTGCGAAGATGAGGAACTTTTTGGCTGCATCAACTAAACTTCCCCCATTTTCTCTAAATATAGACGACGATTGATTTCAAAGCTTCTTCCACGACGGAAGGTTTGGCTGATTAACCGAATCGATTAATTCGATTTCGTTTTCCTCTGCATCGCATGATACCACGTGTCTTTCAAGATCAAGATTAAATCCGATTTGATTAATTCACGTGTTAACAGTTAACGGGGTCTGTTGAAGTTCCCCAAAGTGATTCTTAAAAAGAGAGTTGCTTGTTTTCAGACTCGTGATTTCACATCTGTTTCCAAATTTTCTGCTGCCTTCATGTTTTTAATCAGTGGCACAGTGTAGCAGTCAGACTTTGTGGCACGTGTTTTGTCAATACCATCAGAGCGCGAGCACGCATGCACGCGCTGATTGCTGAAGCAAACAAGCACGAGACGGTCCACCGGAGAGCCGGTCGACAGCGGGAGGATGGAGTTTGAGGAGTCCGGCATCGGGGAGGAATGCGGGGTGTTCGGGTGTGTCGCGGCCGGAGAGTGGCCCACGCAGCTGGAGGTGGCTCAAGTCTTAACTCTGGGACTTGTTGCGTTACAGCACAGGTAGGCAACTTAACGGAAAGGTTTGTGTACATTTAAACTTTACTGTTTTATTCATCCAGATATATCCATTATCTAAGCTAACTCGGATAATGTTCAGGAGCTGTGCAACCAAACAAGGTCTGACGTCAAAGGGTCACATGTGCTAAACATGTTGGTTTGATTTAACTTAAGGAGAAGTTGATATTATCTGAAATAGACAATGAAATACAGAAACATGTTGGCGTTGAATGTCTGAAGACAGCAGCAACACATACATGTCAGGTAGATTTCTTTGATAAAGTGCTGTGAGACACACAGCTGCATGTTGTGGACACACAGCACCTAATGGAAAGAAACTAATTAGCTACACACTCTCTTGCTTAAATGTGCTGTACATATTCTCCGTACAAGGCAGAAAGGGGCTACATGATTGTTTTTGCAGCATCGTCTCTGTAGACCGATCAATCTGGCTGATTATTGATTATTATTTATAGATAATCGGCATCATGAGTCTGATTACGAAAAAACAAAGTCTGCTCTGTCAGTATTTATTCCCCCTCAGAAGCAGAGGAATCTGCTCTCTTCAGATAAATGCTGTTAGGAGCAGAAACAAATTAATTCAGTTGTTTTTAAAACAGATTCGTTTTTTGATTTGAAATAAGTCCACTGCAGACAGAGCACACAGAAGCAGACACTGCAAAAAATAATAATAATAATAATAATAATAATAATACATGCTAATTTAGGTAAATCAATTTTGTGTTCATTTTCCCCTTTAATCAGATGCTTCAGTCCACCACGACCTTCCTGGATTCCACAGCCTTTTAAGGTTAATGTGTAGTTATGTCATTTTTTCATGTGGTTAAGATTACCTGTCTCTCAGGTGATCGATTAGGGGAGGCCATTGAACACACTGAATTGATCTTTATTATCGGGATGTGGTCCTGCTCTTCCTTACACGGGGCCTTCATGTTATCAGCCAGGTCAGTGCCAGTGTGCAGTTTCTTCACTGGTGTCTGGAGCGTTGCGTCTGAAAATAAGAAAAAAGAAAAGCGGCTTTGTATTCAGATTATTATTCGTGCACCACCTGCATGTTGTCATTTGGAAAACGAATAATAAAACAAAATGTAAGCTCTCCCTGCTCTGATAATGCAGGCTGTCTTGAGTTCTGCCTTTTGTTAGCAGTTACAACAGTACCCTTTATTCCTAATTTCATTATGAGGCTCCACGGCGAATCATGGGACATTGAGTCTCTGAATAAGAACCAATTAAGGCTTCAGACATCTGTGGACAACATGTGATCCACTAAGGAATTATGAAAGCAGGCACATTTCAAACCTGGATCCTCAGCTCTCCTCTTGATTCCTCTGCTTGTTGATAAAGAATCTGTATTTTCTGCCCCAGTTTCAGACGGGCCTGCAAAGAACACATGAATAGTTACAAGAAAAAGATGACGCGCCATTTTCTAAAAGCTAAAAGACTCATATTTTACAACTGTAATTATTACATTAACTTGAAACTCCTGAATTATAAATGTTTTAGTTTTTATGGGTCAGGTCTTCCATACTTCCAGTCATATAGATTAAAACTACAACAAATTATTTCAATATTTTCTTAATCGATTGGCTCATAAAAAGTTTCACAATAATAATATAAAAGAATTCCCAAAGCTTTGCAAGCTTTAAGTCACGGTGAAGAAATACGGTATTTGAGATCAGTCTGCCTCCACCACAGTACAGTGAAAATTAATTTTAATTATTTGGAGTGCCGACAGTGTAAAAATACATAGATTTTTTTTTTGTCGTAGTTATTGTTACTCAGAATAATCCAGATTGATTGATCATGATCATTTTCCAGTTTTAGACGCCGTCTGTCTTAGCCTCGCATAGAAAACAAGTACTGTTGCACTTTCTAGTGAAGAAATAGTCCCTATGAAACCTATTGACAGCTTGTCTGTGAGAATTAACTTGAATGAACTGACTCTAAACAAGTTCCACAAAGTTCAAATTTGGGAGCTGATTTATTTCATTAGCGATGTAACATTTTAATTTTGTACATTTAAGTTAGGGCTGCTCGATCAGGGCAAAATTATTATTTTGGTCTAAATTGAAATGATAATTACTGATTGAAGTGTTTCTAATAGCTGAATTGATTTTGTCACAAAACTAAAGAATAACGCGACACTTGAATTGTCTTTTCATAATCATTGGAACGTATTTGGCTGCTGTAAATCTTTGCTCCTTTATGTGGAATCATTTTCATCGAAGATGCTAGATATGAATAAACTATGATGTTGGTCTCACTTATTAGTCTGTGCTTCCGCTCCGAGCAGTGGCTGTTGTCTGTATGCAGTCTTTGCTCGTCATTCTTTGGCGTAACAGCAAGACTTTTAGAAGAGACAGAATCTGAGCTACATGTCCTCTCCTCCATCGCTCCCGGCAGTGTCATTGCTGTGTTTGGCTGTGTCAAGTAGACGTCTCCGTGATCGTTCTCCTCGCAGCTCTCCAGCACCGAATGTCCCCCTGAATCTCCTCTGTGGTCTGCAGGTGAGCCATGAGTTGTGCGATTCATTATGGCGTCCACCTCATCGTAGAACCTCATAAGGCGTCTTGGATCAGCTTCATCAGTCTTGCCTCTTTGGAGCGATCGATAAAGGTACTTGAGGTTTTTGTACTTGGTGTGGCACTGTTTCCAGTCCCGTTCAATGCCTTGCTGCATCAACCTGGTGGAGATCTGGATGAAGATGTCTCGCTTTCTGGTCGAGCTCTCCAGCTGCCTGCACACACGCTCATCAGACCAGACTTGAATTAGCGCTCGAACCTCCTGGTCACTCCAGTTTCTCCCCGAATCTGACACCGTGACAACATGGAACTGCTCAGAGCTGGATGGATCTGTGGGTGATGGATGAATACTCGGAGTGAATAGAAACAGTGAGCAGAGAGTCGATAACATACTGGAAACTGCACATTTGTCAGGCCTACCTGCTCCTCTCCACTTTGCTTCCACGTCAACATCCATGTCACAATCATCACTATTGTCTTCTGAAAACAAATTATACAATAATAAACATTAATGATGCATTACTTTTACTATCCATCGATACAAAGCTACATGGTCAGGGAAGACTATACATACCATCATCAATCTCTATGACAACCTCAGTCTCTGACGATGCTGCCTGTGCCGCTTGACCTGATGATTGGAGCCTCCTCGCTCCCAGTTCTCCATCATACAACCTCTTCTTCATTTCCAGGGTGCCGTTTTCCAGTCCACGGTCCAGTAGAATGGCTTCCACCTCATCAAAGAACTTCATGTACTTCCCCGGGCCTGCCGCACTGCCTCCAGCAGTGTGAGCGCTCTTCGCGGTCTTGTAGTCATATTTTAGGTTCTTGTATTTCGTTCGACATTGTTTCCAGTTACGCACCACCCCAAAGGTTCTGTGCATCTGTCGGGCCATCTCTTGGAAGATGGACTTGTTGCGTAGTGTGCTCTTCAAACGCTCTCGAATGTGCCGGTCAGCCCAGACGCACAACAATGCTCGCACCTCATCGTCCGTCCAGTGGCGGCCCCCCTCTTCAGCCACGCTCGGAGTGTAAGGAAGGGCGCGCTGGATTTGACTGTTGATTCCTGTTCGCACATGCATACAAAGTGTTATCTTTGTCTTGATTTCTTTTTAATTGAGATGGATTTATCTAATGTTTTAATCAAATTTAGGATTGCATTTAAACGATTAAGATTAACCAGGTTTGCTGTCAGTTTGAGGTTGAAAGTAGTTCGACTGACATGCTTGTTTTTTCTCTAATCTTCAGGTTTTCTCTAAATACCAAATATATTGTGATCATCAGCACTACTATTGGGATTGAGCCTACATTTACCTTCCTGCATTTGGATTGTGACTGAGGAGGGGTAGATTCCTTTTTGATTACCCACATCCTCCACCTCTTCCCAGCCCTCCACCATCCTTCCATCCACTCCTGGGCTGTAGTTTGCTGATGCGCCTGCTGCATCAGGTTTCCTCCTCGGAAGTCCCAGGCTCCTGCACTTTGCCTGACAGTCCCTCCAGCTCCGCACAACACTAAGCCTCCTCAGACGCTCTGAGATCAACTCAAATGTGGTTCTGCTCTCAGCTCTGTGCTGAGCTCCCACGTCGTCCCACACTGAAATGAGAGCCAGCACCTCTGCCTCCCCCCACAGCCTCTCTACCGAGCCTTTTCCCTCTACCACCTCTCTATCACCTCCTCTTTGTCTCTCTGCTCCTCTCTCCATGTTTGAGCTGACCTGGAAACGCTTTCTTTTCCCCAACCGTCTGTCTCTGCTGCCCAGTTGCCTAGGCAACCAGGCGGTTAAGCCTGAAAGCAACGCCTCCATGCAGAAAAGCAGCCTCACCACTGGCTTAAGCTGTGTGGTGAGGAGGCGGGACCAACTGTAATCCGAGAAGCAGCTTGGTAAATAGACTGAAACTGCAGCAAGAGGACTCTCTGTATATGGCTGCTCCACAGCAGAGAGGGAGACATTCTTGTTTTTTTAGCTGCACATTCCTGATTTATTCTTCCCCTATTAAACCAGTTTGATTTGCCTCGAGGCTTGTGTCAAATAATTGCAGTCCAATACTGTTATTCATGTGTAGTCTTGCAGAAAGATGCTGATCAGTAAATATAAAACCCTTTCCACTGACGTATTTACAGAGAAATTACTTGCATGTGATTGTGTCCACTCAGGGGTCAGGAGAGTGCCGGGGTTGTCACAAGTAATGGAGCCAGTCCACCAACATATGCAACCCACAAGGTAACATAAAGCAATTTGGAAAAGCCCTTTTTGTATGAGAAATATTCTCCATGAATTATTACAATCACACACATGAGCACTCAGATTTGTTGTGCTGGTTTGTTTAGGATTTACAGCGTGGCTGTTGAATTGTATTCAGATTGTGTAATTGAAAACATCCCACGGAATACTCTTGCCTCTTTTTTTTTAGGGGATGGGATTAGTGAGCTCTGCTTTCCCACCAGAGGCTCTTCTGAAGCTGCGCTACGGTAACCTTGGTATTTGTCACACACGCTATTCAACCACTGGCTTCTCAGAGCTGCAGAACTGCCAGCCTTTTGTAGTGGATACGCTTCATGGCAAGATTGCCGTGGCCCACAATGGAGAGCTGGTTAATGCTCATGCCCTGAGGAAAAAGGTGAGCTTTTCCACACTATACATGTCAATGGCATCATGTCCCAGATCTATTTCTTTCATCTTCACATGCATGAATACATTTATATAAAGAAAGTGATTAGCTGTATTGAAATCACCCTTTTAGTTGCATAATGAATCACTCTGTGTGCATTGCAGGTGATGCGCCATGGTGTCGGCCTGTCCACCAGCTCAGACAGCGAGCTCATCACCCAGCTGCTGGCACTGACTCCACCTACAGAGGAGCTGGACACACCCAACTGGGTTGCCAGGTCAGTGTTGTATTGTATCGCTGCATATAATATTTATCCTTTTCACACTGTATACAAATACTTACTTTTGTGTATTGTAGAATTAAAAATCTAATGACTGAGACCCCGACGTCCTACTCACTGTTGGTGATGTTCAAAGATGTCATCTTAGCCGTGCGAGACCCGTACGGAAATCGTCCTCTCTGCATCGGACGCGTTGTACCCATCTCTCAACTGCACAGCTCAGGTATTCTAAGAATGATTTCAACATGTGACAGCTCTCTCAGAAGTGTCCTCGAAAGACCCTAACTTGTGCTACTGATGGAATCCACAGTGTGCTTGTGTCGCTGTCATTGTTTGTTTGTGTCCCTGACTGTCATTGATTTTATCTCAGGTCAGGTTAACTGATATGATTAACTTTATTCTGTCCCATGCGCAGGGGCTGGGGAGGAGGACACAGAGGGGTGGGTTGTGTCATCAGAGTCCTGCAGCTTTCAGTCCATTGGTGCAAAGTAAGTTGCTAAGAATCTCCAGATGTTCTCACTGATAAATCCTCCGCGTTATACAGGAAGTGCTTTTGGTTTTGACCATTTTTATGTGCTCATTGATTCTTAGGTATTACAGGGAGGTCCTACCAGGGGAGATCGTGCAGATATCCAGACATGGAATCAAGTCCCTGAGTGTTGTCCCTCGTCGTGAGGATGACCCACCCGCCTTCTGCATTTTTGAATATGTTTACTTTGCCAGACCGGATTCCATATTTGAAGGTTTGAAAACGGATTATGAAAGCAAGATTCTGATCAAACTTCAGGCTTATTAAAAGATATTTTGGATGTTGAGCATTCTATAACTTTGCACTGCAGGGCAGATGGTCTATACTGTCAGGCAGCGCTGTGGTCGACAGTTAGCCATTGAGGCTCCAACAGATGCAGACGTGGTCAGCACTGTGCCAGAGTCTGCGACCCCTGCAGCTCTGGGTTACGCACAGCAGGTCGGTAGCACACTCACCTACTGATGGCCTGTCTTCACATGCTTCCTCATCCTGTCCTGTCCTTACAGTCTGGGCTGCCGTACATAGAGGTTTTGTGCAAGAACCGCTATGTTGGGAGAACATTTATTCAACCAAACACCCGCCTGAGGCAGCTCGGAGTTGCCAAGAAGTTTGGGGCACTGACAGACAACTTTGCTGGGAAACGAGTTGTGCTAGTTGATGACTCCATCGTCAGGGGTAACACCATCTCTCCCATCATAAAACTGCTAAAAGAAGCCGGTGCAAAAGAGGTTGGTTTACTGAAGCTTTACTAGTGATGAACATACATACTGTTGCATATGTGGTGGTCAAATCTTTTATAACAGAATAAAAACTAAATCTAGATTGCTCAGCTGTAAAATACAAGTACAAAATGTTTGCAGACATAAACTCGTATATTATTTACGCTTGAAAGCAAAATAGATTGACCATCATGGCAGGTGAATGAAGTTAACCTTAACTGGAACAATAAG
The DNA here is from genome assembly GCA_901007825.1 of Macroramphosus scolopax. Taxonomy (NCBI): domain Eukaryota; kingdom Metazoa; phylum Chordata; class Actinopteri; order Syngnathiformes; family Centriscidae; genus Macroramphosus; species Macroramphosus scolopax. The sequence continues at coordinate 43,668 of CAAKHC010002680.1, read as the reverse complement.
CCGCACTTCTTGAGCTGAACACAACTTTGCACAAACAGTATGAACAGTATTTCCTTGTTAACAGGTCCATATCCGAGTTGCCTCTCCCCCCATTCGGTTCCCTTGTTACATGGGCATCAACATTCCCACGAAGGAAGAGCTCATCGCTAACAGGCCAGAGTTTCAGGACATTGCTGGCTACATTGGTTAGTGCTTGTATAGGACGTTCACTGACTACGACCTTGTCATAATAGTACAGGTCCATGTTCTCAGTTATTTTCAAAGGCCTTAATGTTATTTCAGTTAACACTTGAACTGCTCTGTGTAGGTGCTGACAGTGTTCAGTATCTGACTGTGGAAGGGCTGGTATCAGCTGTCCAGAAGGGAATCGCCTCAATCCAGGAGAAGGATGAGATGATCAGCTCCAATAAGAAGTCTGGCATGAGAGTGGGCCACTGCACCGCCTGTCTGACTGGGAAATATCCAGTGGAGCTGGAGTGGTAACAAGTTCCTCGACCGCCCTGCTACAAGACACAACAGCACTGTGGATGTACTGCGAGTGCCTAAAACGGATTCATGTGTATCAAATGTTTTATGTACAGTAAAAAGTGGCCAGTACTTCAACCTGGGACACGAAAAGATATATTAAATACACAACTGGAGCATAAATGTTCTCTACAGGATCAAAGTCCTGCTCAGATCCTAGACAGCGGCTGAAAATGTTGCCGTTACTGACCTCCAGTGGTTGCAGTGGTGATGGTGATTCCAGGTGCAACAGCACATCTGGCCACACAAAAAATGCAAAACCCTATTGACCAAAAGAGAATTGCCCTTTTTCTTTCCTCTTTGTGTGGTTCGGAGTGACCGATATTGTTTTCTACCTTTAAACATTACGTGCATGTAGGAAAATGAAAAATAAACGGGTTGCCTGCACTAACAAGGACTCAATGTTTTCCTTTTGCCAGATTTTATTACAACAAAGATATTACAAGACAAACAGGCTGTATTATCCAACAATTATGAACCATAGCACAGTAACAGCTCGAACTTGTGTAAACAAACACTATAAAACAGGCTGTAAAAGAACAATTAGAAAACTTAACTGGGAGAAATAGCAGATGGACACTAGTCTAGGATGATTTTATGTAATCGGCTGAGCAAGTTATCTCAATAGATTTGATTACATCTGAAATGTATTTTCAACAGTTTAGGAATATTTCTGAGCTCAGATAGTCCCAGCTGGTGTCTTTCTGCTATTCATGTTTCACCAAAACGCTCCAGAAACTAACACTGGTGTTCCTTGAACAACGGTCCTCAACATCCTGCAACATCAGTGGACAAGCTTTTCCAGTCACCACCACTTTCTGGACATGCTGGGGGAAGGCAAGGGCAATTACAAGCACTGATGCTGGAAACAAAAAAGTGTTGAGCAGTGCATGATATTTACCTGGGGAGGTTGCCAGCTGGTATTTTTCTCTCGAGTAAACCTGTAAAAGGGAAAATAATGACATAAATCAGTGATCATATGATTCAACTCATGAATTAATTGTGTTCAGCAGTAAAGTGTTATAAAAGGAAGTTTACCAATGTCAGAAAACGTAGCTGCAGATGCAGGCCTGCCCTGATGCTCGGTTGCATCTGCTGAGAGCTGCTGGCTGCGGAAACTTTGTTGCACTCCGCCTCCGTGGGAGCAGCCTGCATGTGACACTTCTAACCCTGAAGGACAGAGACGGCGCCTGAGCATTTCTTTCCCATTGCGTTTGGACCCTGGTGAATATGTGCAGTACCCTTCCCTTGATCGTTTAGACTCAGAATGGATTTCCCAGTCTTCTTCTCTATGGCGTTTCTTTTGAACAAAGCGGTGGGGCGACAGTGCGAGAGCAGCTAACGTTTGGGAAGAGTGGTCTCTTGCTTCTGAGCTGCTTGCACACAGTCGGCAGGGAGGACTATTAAAGTGGAAGGATTTGTTCTGACAGACAAATTTGTGGTAGAGTCTTTTGAACTCCTCATCGATTTCCTTTTCGGAGTAAGACACCAATGGCAGAGAGGAGTCAAAAGAAAGGTGCCGTCGGAGCCTATGATGCGCTGGCTGAGGTGAATACAGCGGCAACTGGGGAGAGTGCCAGGAGTCCTGAGAGTAAAGCATCCTCTGGGACATGGTAGGTTTATGTAGTGGAGAGGACAGAAAAGTTGATTGTGATCTTGACCTCACAGGCTCTCTGGAATAACTACCCACAGAATCTGATGTGGGTCTTCTGGAAAAGGCATAAGGGGACTTGCTGAGCCTTTCCCTGGTCACCATCCTTGCTTTTAAGGGACTTTGCCGGACCGGTGACCGGTAGATATCGGGTCTCTCTTGAAAACCAGTTTCATAAGCATTCATGGAGCATCCAGCTTTCTGAGGTGAGTGTGCAGAGAGAGAAAGCCTTTTAGACCTAAGAGGAAGGTCCAAGAATGCTTTTGCAGAGGGACTGTAAAGGTGTGACGTGCTGACAGTGGACCCACAGAAGGACTCTTCTCCCAGCTGTGAAAAGAAAGGAGAGGACAGTTGAGTCACTGTGGAAGTCTTATTCTGCTTGGTCCTTTCTGGTTTAGACGTTTCGGAGCGACCAGAGAGGTCCATCACATGAACAGGCTGCTGCTGGTCTCTTCTCAGTGATCTTCTATCCCTCCAACGAGATTGCAGTTGTGTTTGCCAGTCCTGCAGATGTATTGCTTTGTCTGGAGAGGGACGAGCAGTGATAGACCCTGTGTTGGACATTCCTCGGAAATGCCTTGTCAAAGGGCTGTTGGAGGTATCCTCAAGTGTGTGCTTGCTTTTAATCTTTTTGGGGAATTTCTGTGCGTGCCTCTGTGTGATATTTAAGGTGCTTTCAAGGTTGCTTCTGTTCGACAGACATCGCCATCTTCGATACCTCCTGAGCACAGAGCCTGCTGCCTCAGAGATGTACTGCTGATGCTTGGCCCTCCCTATTTCACTGATTGTGCTGGGGTAGAGTTCTGCTAAGGTGCTGCCTTGACTTCTCAGGGACATTTCCAATTCCTCATCTTGGTCCTCCGGCTGCAGGTCTGCCTCAGACAAGCTGCTCGTACTCACAGTCAGCTGAGAACTGTCCACTATGGAAAATCCTATGGGACGCAAATCAGGAAACAAATGTAACTAAACAATACACGACTAATAACACTTAATTTAAATGTCCACATTACTTATCCTGCCAAGTTGCATAACAAGTTTGCTTAGTTTGATCACCATCATCCGCCACGTATGATCGATTGTTGAAAGACTGAACAGGTCCTCCATCTCCAAGGGTGAAGTCCAACTGTTGAAAATATAGCATCAAGAATGTAAGATACTACATACTGTATGCAAGTCAGAATTGTCTAAAAATAAAAAATCTGTAGACTTACCTGAGAGTTACTTGTTACATCCTGAGCTGTGTTGGAAGACATATCAACATAATTAATACACATCTCTCCAAACTGCTGCTGTTTTTGTATGTGATGGATATCTACCTCTTAATGACTCCTCTGTTAAATCTGCCAGGCGCTGAGGAGAGATTAGAGTTACAGTATGAAGTACACTTTAAGTCATTGAGGATATCAAAATTGTAAAGAGTCTAATATTGTGTAGCGTGTTTAGCCAATGTGATTTGAAGAACAGTCTGATGGCTGTCAATAAAGGTGATCATTAAATCAGACCATTGTATTATGTGTTGTACATGTAGATTATGCTCTGAGACCCAAACCTTTGATTCCAGCTTGTCCAACTTCTTCTTTGTATCCCTCATGTAGCGCGCCACTTCTTCATCGTGCAAGGAGTTAAGACAAGCAAGAGAGCAGATTAACGTTACATGACTACTAACGCTACGCCTACTGATGCCACTGAACTGCAGGGACGAAGCGAAAAAAGACTTTACAGTATCAAACCATTTATGTACCGATACCTAGATGAATTGCGCTCAATTTATAGGTAATCAGTCGATAATTGAGCAATGATCTTTGAGCTGTATTTATGCCCGTCTTACATTAACATAGTCACTCTACAGTACACGTTAGCATACAGCAGAGGTCTCATGCTCTAATACGTTGACAGAAACTATCAGAATCGCTATACAGTAATCTTACTCTCCATATCATCGACCTCCAGGTCCACCTCTGGCACAATGTCTTGATCTGGCAGATTTGAGTACTGTTGAAAGCAGTCGCACATGTTAACAAACTCGATTTCTTAGCAGTCATTAACGTAAACTTCAGCTAACTTGAGCTAGCATTAACGTTACTTCACTTCACGCTACGTTAACGAGCTGCATTGACTAACCTTGTCAATGATTCGATCCAGTTCCCTTTTGAAGATAAGACCGTTGTTCTTAAATTGTTCTTGAAAACGTACGTCTTCAAGAACGTCCATTTTGCATATAAAATACCGTTCCCAGAATACGATAAATGGTTGAATATAACAGTTAGCAAGCAGGCATCGTTACACAGTAACGAAGCTTTTAGGTTCAAATTTCTGTTTCACAAAGCGCGAATGATGATTGGATGGGAGGCACATCGGTGCCTTCAGGGCATCTAGGAAAACATGCAGTTGCTTTTAAATATTTCAATTGAAAAAAAAATTTGATATACAAATCACAGCCTCTTTTTATAGCAGTGTTGCTGATATTCAACAACGATAACATGGCGTTTAAGCTGCTTTGTAAAACAAACATTGCACAATGATGGTAGTAAATAACACACGCATGTATGACGTCCCTCCATCGCTTTCGACAAGTTAACAACAAAACCCCAAAGGCCCCGTTATAGGACAGTTTATTGCTGTGAATAAATACGAATATCATACAACCTGAACTAAGTATACTAATAAGTAATTTGATTTCACAAAATGTCATGAACGATCTTATTGTCTACAGTTTAACCAGACTTCCAAGTACAACGGGAACGCACCACTTATAACGCACTGCTGGAGCGTCATGTTTACGTCATATTCACGCGACAGGATCTAGTTGGATCACATTTGACTGAATGTAAACAAACACAATTTACTTGAAGTGATTAACGCATGAAACAGATAGATATTGCATGTGATTATTCAGAATACGCAGATAATGCAGAGAAAGCCCACAGCAACATGGACGCTGGGACTCTGCAGGGGCTTGTAGCCGCTGCTGCCTCTTCTCACTCTCACAGAGCCGCGGTGACATTTGACTGCGGCTCTTTGTCGGACAGTCCGGTGTCTCTGCTCTACGGAGATTTGTTTGAACTCGCCGTGGAACTGTCTCATATTCTGCGGAAGAACTGCACCCCTGACAACGGCCTAATAGGCCTGTGCTGTTGCGATGATTTGTTCATACCTGTCTGGATTCTGGGGTGAATTATGTTGCCAAAGCTTTTTATTGTGCCCAATGTGGGGACTAAACGAGTTTTAATGACCATGACAAAGATCTGAGACGTGCAGCCGTGTTGATGAGGTTTGTTTCTTGTGTTGTACGTCAGGATCCTGCAGACACCTGCTGCCTATGTTCCGTTGGATCCAGATGCTCCAGGGCTGCTCTCTGCCCGAGTCATCAACAAGTGTTGCCTCAAGTACTGTGCCGTGAAGACGGACCTCCTGAAGGTTCAATAATTCATATCGCATGAATGTAAATCCTAGAAGATCTGTGTTCCGTCGGGTCCCTATCAACAACCCCATCCATCAGTTCGTTCTCTCTGTGTGTTATGTATATACAACAATGCCTTCCAATTCCAAATACGTTATCTGTGGATATTTACATAGTGGCCACACAATGAGATAAAACATTAAACGTCTGCTTCCTAGCTTTTTACATAAGGACAAAAAATGTGGCACTAATGCAGAATCAATTATAGTTGTTGTAGTGTTGATGTAGTTGTAGTGACGCAAAATCTGTTGTTGTCAAAGAAATAAGATATTTAAAACCAAGCGGGAATTTTCTGGCCTCTCCGGTGTTTGTGAATATGTGGCCATAAAACATCATATAAAGTGCATGCAGCAGATTATAAAGGTAAAGAAAAGATACTCTAGTGTTACAATTTTACACAATATATTTTGTATTTGTGTGTCCACCGATTCAGCAGCACTCTGCAAGAAATATTTAAAAAATATACTTATATAGATTTTTTGTTTTGTTTTTTAAATCTCACATGAACCAAATGCAGCTACCTCTGTATATTAGCAGTCTTAACATGATTTTCTAATTTCTCTCTTTGTGCATGCCAGGGGGGTCAGAATAATAATGCGTGAATATACACATTGATTTTCTTCTTTTTGCATGTCAAGAGATTCCAGGAAGCGCTCATCAAATACATGACCGTGGAGGTTTGTTTGGTGTTGCCCAAGTTCAAACTCACCCTGGTACAAGTTAAGGTGTTGCCAGGTACTGAGCACAAACAGGGAACACAACAAACCAGACACAGAGCCGATGGGGCTGACCTCTGTGCGTATGGACAAGGGGACTTGGCTTACGTGTTGCACACATCTGGAACAACAGGCCTTCCAAAGACTGTGAGAGTGCCACACAAGTGTATACTCCCTAATATACTGCACCTGAGGTCAGTTATGATCCAAACGGTGTTGTTTTGTTTATTTTTAAAAGTACACCTGGTAAACTATACTCCTCTCTCAGATCGATGTTTCAGATGAGTGCAGAAGATGTGGTCCTCCTGGCTTCACCTTTAACCTTTGACCCCTCTGTGGTGGATATTTTCCTGGCCTTATCGTCGGGGGCACAGCTCCTCATTATCCCCGCTGTGATAAAGAAAATGCCCAATCGACTAGCTCCACTGCTCTTCAGGAATCACAAGACAACCTTCATGCAGGTACGAGTCATTTCATCCCTGAGTAATTGCTAAGAATGTGAGTCTATCTGCTCTGTCAGTACAGTGTGTTTTCTTCTCTTTCCAAAGGTCACACCCACTCTGCTCGCAAGCTTCGGACCCAATGTCCTAAAAAAGGAAGTGCTGCAATCTGGCTCCTCTTTGCGTGTGTTGGCTCTGGGTGGCGAGTCGTGCCCGCCACCACCTCTGCTGAGCAGCTGGAGACACGGGGACAACAAAACCACCATCTACAATATTTACGGAATAACAGAGGTGTCCTGCTGGGCCTGCTGTTACAAAATTCCAAGGTCTCTACTGCAGCCTGGCAGCATGTAAGTCATCCTTCCTTTTAGAATTCGACTTTGACTTATAAATATTGACTAATCTGCTAACCTTTGGTAAATTTGTGCTCTTGCAGCAAGGCATCCTCTGTGCCTCTAGGGAGTCCTCTAATGGGCACGCTGGTGGAAGTAAGAGATGAACACGGCTGCGTTGTGACAGAGGGTGAAGGACAAGTGTTCATAGGTAAGAAAGATTTCAGTGAGTTCAGCCCCGAAGAATCTCACTCAGGTGAACAAAATGTAAATCGTTCTGATCCTCGGTGCAGGTGGAGAGGACAGGGTGTGCCTCCTGGATGATGAGGACACTATTCTCCCCGGGACGATGAGAGCTACTGGTGACTGGGTGAATGTGAAAGACTCTGATCTGTACTATGTGGGACGAAAAGACAGAATGATTAAACGTCACGGAAAACGGGTGAACTTGGACAGCTTGCAGCAAGTAAGATATTTTTCTGTTTATATTTTGCCAAAAATAAATGTTGCACCAATAGAAGTTAGTCATGTATAGTTGGGTGTATTCCATTGCTTTAAAAGAAAATGAAAACACCTGCATTGAGAACACACACACGAAAGGCAAGGTCTAAAAGTAGGCCTATTAACTAAAGAACCCTAACCCAAAAAATTTGAACGTTTAAAATTCCATGATAAGTGGACAAACTACTCTGATGATGAAGAGTATTCAATACTTATTGAAAGCTAAAGAATTAAGTGTTTTTCATTTACAAGGTGCATCATGTTATTAGTAACTCAGTCTTTTTTCTGCCAAAGACCATAAGCAGGAATGTTTGGTGTGTTTGCTGGCATGATGGAAATCTTCCTGTTTGATTCCAGCTCATACTGAGTCTGCCTGAGGTGGAGGCCTGCGCCGTGTGTCTGTATGAAGGCTTGCGACTTCTCGCTTTTGTTGTGGCGTCCACGTCTGGAGGTCGGGAAGTACCTGTCCCGTCCACAGAGCAGCATGTGAAACAAACACGTCTTCAGCACCTTCCCTCTTTTGTTGGACTCATCCAGCAGGAGGAGGCAGGTGGCAAAGACGGAGATCTGAGCAGAAACATTCTGAATCAGCTGTCTCTGCTGCTGCCCTCCTACAGCGTCCCAGACACGCTGGTGTTCGTGCCGGCCTTGTCCCTGACCCGTCATGGTGAGCAACAGACGAGAATGAGGAGGCAAAACAGACTTTAGGTACCCAAATGGTGTGTTCACCATCTCCTTTGTTTGTTGGCAGGCAAAGTAGACATGCAGGCCCTTGTGAAAATATACCAATGTCAGAGACAGTGTGTAGATTCGACTTCAGCTCGGGGGGACTTCACCAAACTCAAACAGGGTCTGCAGAAATTGTGGCAGGTAAAGCAAATTTCCTAAACTTTTGAAATAATCTTTCGTGTGCTCATGTACACACTCAACACGTTTAACCCCCTTTGAACAGGATACTCTTGGTCTCCCTGGAAACACAAGTATCGATGAGGAGTCGAATTTCCTCTTCAGTGGAGGAGATTCTCTGAAGGCACTTCGTCTCTGCGAGGACATTCTCACTTCTACAGGCGTGACCTCACCTCAACTTTTGGAGGTTATTCTTGACGGCACTTTCTGTGACGTGCTGCGCCACGTCGCCAGTGTAACGCTGATGCTGCCACCGGAGAGCAGCTCATCATCCCAGTCTGAGGTCAGGAAACGGCAGGCCAAAGCTGCGTCTGCGGCGCCAGCAAAGAGAGAATGCAAAGAGCCGACAGAAGCAGAGAGGCTGGATTATTTTGAGAAAGGCGCTGTCAAAGTTATAAGAAGAGCAGGTGATGTGACAGAAATTAATATCGGAAATAAAGAGCCTAATAAAAGCTTCAAGGCTGATGAACATTTGAACGAGTTGAGTAGTGATGTTGATGTGGAGTCCAGAGCTCTGGGACTTAGTCTGAGCTGGTCCTCAGACACTGGCAGATGTGTGGACGCCTCCCCGGTGCTTTTAGTACAAGAAGGAAAGGACGCGGCTAAAACGTCGGTGTTCATAGGCTCTCACTCTCACAGGATGCAGGCTTTAGACCTGGACACTGGGAACCTTCTTTGGGAGCGAGTTCTTGGAGGCAGGATCGAGGCCTCGGCTGCTGTGTCTCAGTGTGGGCGCCTTGTGGTTATAGGTCAGTATCTGCTCTCATGGAATCCTGTTGAAATATTTTACTGTACAGTATCGCCTTCAGGAATGATTTTTGAATTTCCCCAGGTTGCTACGATGGCTGTGTGTATTTCTTGTGTGCCACCTCTGGAGAAACGCAGTGGACATTTGAGACGGGCGACGCTGTAAAGAGCTGTGCTGCTGTGGATCCCCTCACTGGTCTGGTGATAGTGGGATCGTATGATGGGCATGTTTACGCCCTGAAGCCAAAAGTGAGTGTGTTTGACACGAAGAGATCTTCTGTCTTTAATGTTCATCACCTTAAACATTGGTACGTTACGGTGTTGTTCCTCAACTCCCTTATTTCTTATTTCATATTTCATATTTTTTTAGATATTAATCTGTGTTATGTTGCTTCAGGATCGGCAGTGTTGTTGGAAACGTCACTGTGAAGGTGGGGCTGTGTTTTCCTCTCCATACCTCAACACCTCCCAGAGACGGCTGTACGTGGCAACGCTGGGAGGTCGCCTGCTGTGTCTCAATCCTGTGAGTGAAGAAGAAAATCAACTTTTGACAACAAGTTTAAAGTGTATATTTTGTCAGCGGGTCAAACATGTCCATGCTGTGTTGTTGTGGTCTCAGGACAGTGGGGAGGTGTTGTGGTCTCATTGTAGAGACGTCCCGTTCTTCTCTACGCCAAACTGCTCCTCTGGTCACGTGGTGATCGGCTCGGTGGATGGAAACATCTACTGCGTCAGCAACGCAGGGAAGCCGGTGAGAATTCAAACTTTTGCTGGCCAGATTCTTCCCTTTAAACATTGAACCCAAGAAGCAAAACAGTAAACAGGAACAGACCAAATGTATTTATATAGTACGTTTCGTACGCAGGCAATTCAATGTGCTTTGCATCTATTAAAGCAAAAGGAGCATCCACATATATAATATAATTACAAGTAAAAATGATGAAATTAAACATTCGACAGAGATTAGTATTGTAATTAAAAGAAGTGGAAGTAGTGGACTGTGTGTTTTAAGAGGTCTTGCTCCAAAGTTTGAGTGTAGCAGGAACAGAGCTCACTCAATGTCATGTCCTGTACACTGTCATCAAACTGTGGTTCTTGTGTTTCTCTGCAGCTTTGGCAGTTTACAACAAAGGGACCCGTCTTCTCATCACCGTGCGTAACACCAGACCAGCAGAAGCTTCTGTGTGGATCACATGACGGTCACTTGTACTGTCTGAACTGTGCCGACGGCTCTCTGGTTTGGACTTTCCGGACCAAAGGGAGGGTTTATTCCAGTCCATATGTGTTTGATGGCTCCACTGTCGGCAGGAGGGGGATGCTTGTGGGCGTAGCCTCCACAGACGGCACAGTCTACGTCCTGGATGGTCAAGATGGACACATGCTGACCTCATGTACTCTACCTGGAGAGCTTTTCTCATCCCCAGTTGTGTATGAAAGCTCTGTCATAGTCGGGTGCCGTAATGATTCTGTGTATTGTTTAAAGCTGGCTGTTGAAGAGGAATAATAGCAGGATGAAACACATTTTATACTGATTCTGTAATAAACACTGATGGCTTTGATAACTGGGTTAAAGCAGAGAGGTTGCTTTTGGAATTAAGATTTTAATTAAAGTTCAGGGTTCAATTCCGAAACTAGGACAATGAAGCGATGAGTCAGCAGTGAGTTCAGACATCAGTATTTACTTTACATTGTTCATAACATTTCATATCTCTTTAAGAACGTTCTCATGAATATCTGTAAGTGGGACAAAAAAGTGCAAATAATACCAAACATTTTTTGTTACATATAACACTGCGTACACGACACTATTGTGCACGACCAAAGTTAGAAACCAAATGACAAAGTTACTCGGGTCTCTTTCTGACCGAAGCTGTGTTTGACTTACTTACAGTACATACTTACATACATACAGATCATTAAGTGAGTGACGGGAAATGAGAATGCTGGAGGGCTTTTTTGTCTTAGAGGAAATGAGAACATTATGTAAGATCATATCACATTTACAAGGAAGTGATGGCATTCGCCGAGAAACACAAGTGTGTTACAGGAGGAGGAGTGTCTGTTACAGCAAGCAGGGATGTTTGTATTCAGAAGCAAAAGCAAAAATCCAAATTGTGTCGTCATAAAGCTGCGGGGATAAGGTGCAGTTCACTGTAAATGCCCGGTAACACTTGTGGTCTTCAGCGTTGTGTTTATGGCAGGTTCTGTTTTTTCTTTACAAACAGATTCTGGTTACAAAAAGGCAAATTGTTCAGTAGCTTCTTTGACAGCTATCACAGTCATCAGGGAGAGAAGTGAGATTTGTTTATGCTAAATTCCATGTATGAGTTAAAAAAGAAAAGAAAAAGTACTTTTTTTTTCTACATGACAAACCAAAGCTCAGAGTAGATGTACAACAGACACGATGCATGTAACACTTCCATCAGCGGTCACAGAGCAGGTTGACCAGCGTCACGTCCAGTCATTTTTACGGGTAGCCCTTAAAGCACGATTCAGACAGTTACCCTCTGTTGATTAAACACTGTCATCAGCTTCACTTCATTCATATGGAGATGTTTCGTATTGTGATGAAAGAAATTATTTATTTACAATCACGCTAACATAGTTGGCTACAAAATTAAAGATTGGAGTTGTTGGCGATTCCCTTTGCAAGCCATGGTTGTGATCGGCTGCCGAGGACGCGGCAGTCCTACACTGACCTGTTCGTTATACGTGCGTCCTCTTAGAATATGGACTTGTATGTATATAGTATTTGCATGCTCGCAACAATTCTTTACATATATCTGTGCAATTGTACTGTAATATTTTTAATGTGAATATTACCAGCATGTGCGGGGTTGTGGTACGCGAGGTGATGAGGGCTTTACCTATTAGTGAGTGATGTGGAGTTTCCAGGGAAGGACAGTTGATGGTGACTCTTGCTGTGCTTCACAGTCTATGGGCAGTGTGCAGTCCTGATGCAGTCCAGAGCCCAGTGTGAAGCTGGGTTAGGAGGCTATCAGGAAGGTTATTTGATGATCTGAGGACAGTCGCTCCAGGCTTTGGCCTTTCGCTTGGCAAGGGCTAGCCAGGCCGGCTCTGTGGACACCTGAGCAGAGTCACTGGTGGGGACGCGCTTCGACACCTCCTTGACAGCAGGTGGCGACGGTGTTGAGTCTGCAATCTCAACTGGGACACCAAATCAAGGGCAAATATTAAACACAAATCTATGAGCTGATCTATCAACTGATGTGTATTACATGTTTAAGTATTACATATCATAACAAATAGAACATTACATTTAAAAAAAACTATAGACTTCAAGATAACGGTGAAAGCTGCCCGTGCAGGTCTGGATCCCAGCATCAGCATGACAAACACATTTGCTAACTTAGTAAAACGATTTCCTGTAGAGAAATGACCTGTTTGGTCAATTACTCATTATTTTTATGTTCATCAACTAATTGATTCGTCAGCTAATTGCAATTTTAAATGTGCAATTTTTCACTTTCCATTCTTTCAATTTATAACCTTAAAAAAAGGTATTTAAATATTTAAGATGAAACAAACAATAAGCAGCAAATCCTCGAATTTGGGAAGTAGAATCAGTCATTTTGGTGTTTTACTTGATAAATAAATGATTATGAAAAACTAATACCTGAACTGAACAACCCTCAGAGTGTAACTGTACGTGTTCTTACCAGTGACAGAGCTGGGTAAAGTGTTGGCTTTCTTCAGGTGATCTCGACGCTCGAATCGTCCCAGAAGGCTGTCGGGCCTCTTGGGCTCCTCTGGTGTCTGCGGTTTAGAACTAGGACTGGTGCCCCCACTCCCTCTACTCCCCGTAGGGCTCACCAACGTAACCTGCAAACGATATTTGCAGTAGCTTGAGATGAAGAAGACTTTGAGACATTGCCCGATTAAGAGAAATAGTAGAACGTGGGTAGACTCTCGGTCACATACACTGTCTCGCTCTCTTGCATGTTTCTCAGCCACTTTGGATTCTCTGTGGCTTCGCCGGTCGTCTCGGTTCTGCTGCTGCTCCCTGAAGCCTTTCTGCTTCTGCAACGCCAGTGTGATCCACAAGGGCCCGGCCTCTTTTTCCTGGACCCTTGCACTGTCAAGAGAGTGCCTGCTCTGTAGCGACGGTTTTTCTGCTGGAGGACAGGACACAGACATATTATTATTTTAGGAGGGCCGGGCACTGTTCTGAGCTTATTGGTTCTATACATGTCTTTGAGCCAACATTCTCAAACAACAACTGTTGTTTTGAAACCACAAGAACCTTTTTCTTAACATGACAGAGGCCGACCACCCTTGACAACGGCCGGCAAGAACGCCAATAAATGTTTAACCCAACTCTTTCTTCAATCGGCATGCAGCCCGGTCAAAGGGACACTGACCTTTCTTGATGAGCTCTGTCTTTCTGTCCGTCTTCTCTCTCCAGGGGATATTAATTGAGGGGAAGAAGGATCTCTTCTCCTTCGGCTCCTCATCCCCTGTGATTTGGCCGTGGCTGCTCTTGTGCAGCTGGGCCACCGCTGATGGTTCCTCACTCTTGGTCCTCTGCTCCTGGCAGGATGAATCTGCAGCAGTTCTCTGGGCCGAGGTAGAACTTGAAGCCCCGTGACCCACTTTAGGTAGCGGTGATGGAGGAGGTGTGGCGACTGCTCTGGTGGGTTTTGGTGATGTGGCTGGTCTTCGGTAGAGAAGGGACTTTGGAAGCACCTTGTCAACTTCACTGTGTGCAGTTGGGCTGGTAGACTTACCTGAACCAGCCTGAGGGATCAGGGGGGAGGCAGATTCGTACTTGCTGACCGCACCTTCTTTCTGTGGGGAAGATGGACTTGATATGTCAGAAAACACAGAGGAAGCATCAGAGTCCGGCTCGGTGGCAAGGAGGGGTGAAGGGACGCCATCAAAACTGTCTCCATCACTGTAGCGTTTTTTCCTTTTTTCTGTGGACTGCTCGCTATGAAAACGGAGGGAGTAGTTGGTCCTCCTCAGCTTAATGCCGAATGGCGAGACCTTATCTTCACTGTCATGGCCCCGTTCCTCTCCCTTCTTTCTGCTTTCCGACTCCTCCGTCTCACTATGACCCCGACCCTTCAACTCTGGCCCCGCAGGTTTGGCTCCAGGACTAGGAACTAAGAAAGATGGGAGGTCTTTGGCAAACATACATTCCTCTGACCCTCTTTCTACGATGCGTACAGTTTTACTCGTCCTGTTCTGAGGCTTACTGGTTGGAGCTGGCGAAGCTGCAGTGCAGCTGTCAGATGAAGTAGCTTCCTCTCCTGCTTCTGTGTCGTCTACGCTGAACAACTCAGAGTTCCTGTTTGAATCGCCAAACTTTTTCTTTGCAGTGGTGATGGAGAACTTGGCGCTGGCAGACATTGTCTTTCTGAGGTGTGTGTGGGTAAACGCAGACTGTTCTTCACTGCTGGGTTGAAGCTGATTTCTGCTCGGTTCCGTGTACTCCTCATACTTCCCGTCTTCAACTCCCTTGAATATCTTTGATCTAATAGTAGCCCACTCGGCCAGGACAGACTGGTCCGTGGAGAGCGAGGACTCATTGAGAGATTTGGTTTTGCCAGACTTGCGATCAGGTGAGGTCTTGCTCTTGGTCGACGGTGTTCCCTGGGCCTTTCTGTCCTCTCCGAGGCCCAGCAGAGACTTGCAGGCGGTGTCTTTGATCTGGTCCAAATTGACAGCGGTCCCACAGAGCTGTGCTCCAGTCACGAGGATGGCTGTGTGGGGGACATATGGATATGTTGGCAGATTCGGGGAGTCCGGACCTTCATTAAAAGAAGCCTTTGCAACCTCTCTTTGATCAGCTCCAGCGCCGCTTTGGAGGCTGGAGGTTGGTGTAACAGGCGTCAGGTTGACCTTCTGGAACAATATCTGTTTTTCTCCAGAAGAAACTTTGAAAGAAAAAGGCCTCTGTCTCTCCTCCATCTCTTTCCAGCGCAGCTCCTCAGCTTTCCTCTTCCTCTCTTGTGGATCTGAGCTGCCGTCCACTTCCTCTAATGACAACTTCTCCCGCTCCACCTCCTCCTTCCTCATTCTCTCCTCCATTTCCAATATTTTGTCATGTAACTTCTGCTTTTCTACACGTAGACGCTCAGACTCAAGCTCCCGCTGCCTAATCACATCCTCCTCCCGCTTCTTTCTCTCCTCCTCCTCTTTCCTCCTCTGCTCTTCCAGTCGTCTCCTCTCCTCCTCCTGCTGTTGATGCACCTGCTCCTCTCGAATCCTCTTTGCCTCTTCCTCTTTCCGTTTCTCCTCATCTCGCCGCCTCCTCTCTTCTTCTTCTCGGAGCCTTCTCTCCTCTTCCTCCCTCCTTCTCTCTGCCTCCTCATGAAGCCTTCTCTCTTCCTCTTGTTTACGAACACGCTCCACCTCATGCTGTATACGGCACCTCTCCTCCTCTAGTTCACACAGCCTCTGCTCCTCAGCTCTCTTCCTTCTCTCCTCTTCCTCCTGTCTGAGCCTCTGCTCCTCCTTATCTCTGTTCCTTTTTATTTCCTGTTTTTCCTCTTCATGAAGTCTCTGTTTCTTCAAGGATTCACTGGACTCTTCAACAGTTCCGCGCTGGTCATCTCTGGAGGTGCCTGCTGCTTCCATGTTCTCTTGCAGAACGCCAGGAATAGAAACCTCTTGCAGGTCCTGGGAACGCAGAAGATTCATTTACAACAAATGGTTGATACTGTACATGATGCACTTCGAGCTAGACAGCTGCTCATACTCACCTCTCTGTCACTAAACCGCCGGTGCTTTCGTGAAATCCTCTGATTTTTGGGTTTGACAGACAGTTTATGCTTGGCAGCGGCGTTGTCTAAGCGAAGAACTGACTGCGGGACAGCATCCAGGTTGATGGACTCAATGGTTCCAGTGGATGGAAGAACTCGTTTGGACCTCGGTGACTTCATAGAGGTGCACTGTGGCGCAGCTTCCTGGGCCTCATGGGCCGGCTGTGTCACAGCGACAAAACATTTATTGACTTGTTATTCACATGCACTCAGTATCAGTACCTTCAAGATAAAACTAATTTGTCGTTATCAGAATAAATGAACAAGCGTTACCTTTGACTCTGGCTCTGGTTTTGCTAGCTCGGCTTCTACTTGCGCCATCACCTTCAGAGGGCTCCGGGGATCCTCCTCCTCGTCTGAACTTCCCTCATCTCCCTCGCTCCTCCTCAGAGAGGGAGGCTTCTGGCCAAACTTTATACCTTGTGCTATCTGCCTCTATGTGATCAACACAACACGTTAGCATGTGAAGTATATTGACAGGAGAGAACTGATCTTGAACTGGTTGCTACATGGCACTACCTGCAGATTCTTCACTTTATCCGAGACGTTTTCCTGGGACATGGTGTGATCCAGCCCAGGCTCCTTCACTGACTCCTCTGGGATAAAGATGCTGTCGTGTGACAGAGCTCGAGATCCGATGGGAATTAACTCCCTGCGGAAGAATAATAGCTCCCTCAGTTTTGACAGGGCATCATTACTGTCAGGCCTTCATTCATTTAGCGTGAGCGGTGCTGCAGTGTCACTCCAAACGTCCCTTCACACAAAGACGTGATTGACCTCTTCACACACTAACAGTTTCAACACATCAGTGGAAGGCGGAAATCATTTCAAGGCTTCGGGAACCTCACCCTTTTCTTAACAGATTGCATGACAACGTGCTGCATTTATGAGTCTGCTTCAACACTTTCATTTTCCTGTGAGTATGAATGGGAAACCAAAGAGAAACGGGGAATGAGATTGAAGTAGATATCAAAGGGGTGACTGGTTTACGCTCACTGTCCATACAGATGGGTGAACATATCAAATTGGAAAAAAGAAAGTTTTCTAGTAAGGTGTTTCGCCACCACAAACAGCCCAAACAACTTCAATAGTTGTCAACAGCAATGGAAGTCTACTGCAGGGATGAACACTGTCTGACACGTTGGTCTAAAACCTCCTATAGGTGTTCACCTTGGTTGACATCTGATGACTTTGTCGGACTTTTCACATGATTTGAAACATTTTGCATACTCACAAAACCATGTAGTGACCCCTGCAGTTTGGTAGCATCTAAAGTCACTAATTCTTTAATTTGTCACTTGTCTGTAGCTGTGAGGAATTTTCAAACTCCGTTATTGACACTGAATTAATGATAGTTTGGAGCTTTTATCAAAGATTATACAAAATCTATTATGTTTCCCTCAAATATGTTTAAATAGGAAACTTACCTCAGATTTTGATCGGGCTCCTCATCATCAGACACATCTCCATTGCACACTTCCCCAGTAGAAAAACAAGGCTTTAGCTCTGCTCCATCAAAGCCGTCTTTAGCCTCCCTCTTCTTCTTCTTCCGAAACAGCCGTCTGAAGGGTTGGAATTTGCCCTGCCGCCTCCTCTTCTCTGCTGGCAAAGCAAAGAGATTATAACCACGGCTCTATGCAATCAGATCATCAATCTTTATATCTCAGCCTCTGACTAGATAACGAGCAGGACGGTGCCTATGGCGTGTGTTTGTATGTGTGTCTGTGTGTTGGTAATGAAATGCAATGATTGAATCAAAAGAAAAGAAATCAAAATAGCTGTTGGAATGAGAGGAAAACCTTGGCTCTTGTATTCAATCTCCACAGCCGTAGCAGCTTCACAGGTATGTCCCTTTCATCACTGACTGAAGAATGGCAAACACAAGTCTGCGATTGGTTCTGCAGTATTTGACTTTAACGAAAAGCAATTCTGCAAGTTGTACACTTATTATCTGGTGCAAAAGCAAAGGGAGTAAACTTCGATTGCTATGAAACATCACCGCTAATCAGGCTGTAAACGGCCCTGATCCATCTGCTCTGTGAAATCAAAAACAATAAAACTTTCTTACAAGGAGAAAGCTTGTGCCAAAGACCAAAGAACATTGTGACATGAATTATAAAATGATCGTTGCACACAGGTGCTCTACTTGATGAATCTAACTTTGGACCTTGATTGCTATCTGACTTCCTCAACATCTGACATGACACAACGTTCTAAACTCGGACACAGAAGCTGAACTTCCCCGTGTGTGCAGAGGCATCGTGTTATTGAAAATGTAAACATACATCACCTCTCTGCTTCATTTCAAAATACAGTAGTGAATTTCCAAGTTGTTTCTTTAGCACTGCTTCAGCTGCCTGTGTCGGTCTGGTTGTGTGTTTTGGTTTCGTCCTAGTATTTACTTGTGTGTCTGGGCACTTGTTGAGGTCACTAGATGAAATAAGTGGGTGAGGTTACAGAGCTGCGAAGCGACTCTACACCATTGTCCTGTCCTCAGGGCTCCACCAGTATCGTATTCAGAGCTTTTAGTAGCAACTGGTTTGGGATTTCACGTTGCACACTCACTATACCAGAAGCATCATGGGAAACTTACCCTCCCAAATCTTCAACACTGGAGTGTGCGTGTCTCTTTTTGATTGGGATTTTAAGTAAAATGATTGCATGTATTTGTGGTATTTAAGTATTTTTTAGAACCCCTGACAAAG